>JAPMOQ010001510.1:178199-198131 GCA_026543055.1 Argiope trifasciata | reverse complement strand
TGTGTGTGTGTGTGTGTGTGTGTGTGTGTGTGTGTGTGTGTGTGTATTATAGAGTTCGAATTATAGAATATCTTTGAATTTTCGGTTAAAATTATTCATAGCATCAGAAGAATCTATAGAGTATATCTATTCTGCAAAATTGTGGGAATAATTGACATTTAAAGAAGTTATTTTTTGGGCAGAATTGACACACCTATGACATTAGGTCTAGGCCTAATATGTTATCATTATCAATAATTTGGACGTAAATGCCCACATTTGAAATAAGTTCCTCATATTTGTCATATTCCATTTACAAATATGTTGAATTGAATAATTTTCTTTTTCTTTTCAGATTTCTTAACTCTAAGACAGACTTCTTCATTAACTTCGATGCAAAGTCCTCATCTGATCTTCTGATTTTTTTTTAATTTTTTTTCGCCAGCTGAATTTTACTTCAAAATTATTTTCTCTGTGTAATGAAAAATTTGGATCAGATTGTTCGTTTTCTTTTTATAATTCCAGATAGTAAAGCAATGTTAACTCTGAACATTTTATTTACATTTCCAGAGATGTAAAGTAAGTTTGAATTAACAAAGTTTGGATGTTCACAGTTGAATCATAAAAAAAAAGAAAATTCAAGTTTAAATTTAACTCCATTTGAAAGGCATTCAAGACAGCATAGCTAAGAAATAATGCTATTCAAAAATTGAATGTTTTAAATAATATTCAGTTCAGCAGCATCGAATTATCTGTGAATTCTGAGTCACAATTTAATTTTTCTTTACATGTTTGACAGCATTAGACAAATTACAATTACCTGAAACAGAATGTTTTGAATACATGTTTTCACTGAATTTAATTTTTGTATGTTCAGACATTATTTCTGTTTTCAGAAATTATGATTAACTAATCGCATATAGAGTGCAAGCATTAATTTGTTGTAGGAGGGAAAATTCGGAAATAAATCGTAGAAATACGCTGGAAAAAATGAAAAAAAAAATGGTAAGTAATAGAAAGGAATTGTATGTCTTAAATTAAATACCTAAAATCTAAATATATTTCTAAGAATATTCTAATCTGATTTTAAGCTTAAAAGCTTTAAAAAATGCAATTGAATCTTTCAAATGATCATTTCTAGTTTTCGTACTATTACAGAAAAATTAATATCTTTTAAATTGAATAAGCATAAAATTAATGCAGAGGAAAGCCTGATATATTCCAGAAAATTAAATAAAAGTGAATTCTAACCATTAAAATGAAATTTTCAACTTATTTATATATCTTGAAGAGCAAATATCTTCGGAGTGTTAAGGTTCCTGGAATTCAAACATGTCATTTTCTGAAAAACTAAAATTATTCAACCGTGAAAAATATTCGATCCTTTTCTTGTAAGAAACATGTCACCTTTTTTTTACGTCTTTGCTTTTTAATAGTTATGATTCAACTCTTACTGGAAAACAAACTTGACTCAATAAATAAGGAATTAAATGTTTCTTTATAGTTCATTTCATCGTCGTCTGATTTTATTTCCATTTTGTTTAAAACTCTGGATGAAATACTTTGAAGGAAGAAGCTGCGCATTTTTAGTATCAGAGTTACACTTTCATAAATATTAGATGAATACAACGTATCTTAAAATGTTCGCGTGTAAAAATGTCATGATATACATTTTTAGAAAGCATATTTCTGATTTCCTATTTTTAAAAAATTTTAAACTTAAAACTGCAAGATAAAAATATATATTTTAACATCTATTTGAAAAGTTTTTTATCATTGATTTTACACATAACAAAGAAAATAAAATGATTAATTAAGGAATCTGGGTTTTAAATCTGAACTAAAATTAATTATGAAAAAATAGATCATTTTATTTCAGATGCACACTGAATTCCTGATATTTCTCCACTTTAATGTCTGAGAAATTAAAAATAAATCCAAATCTCATTTTTTGATCGAATAAATTTAGTTGTGTTGTTAATTAGCATATATTGAACTTTTATTTTTTATATAAAATATAAACACATTTTAAGTTAGAAACGCTCTTTAAAGAACCTTATTCATAAATATTTTTAAAATAAGTATTTTTGAATGATTCTACAGAAAAATAATTTGTATTCTACGAGATGCTTTTTAATTATTCTCTTCCATAAACTTCCTTTATGCATAACTCATGTACTAATATAATACTTGAAGTGTTAAATGAAGAAAAATTTCAGTACCATGTTATCCTGCTAAATTAATCAGATTTAATTTTTAATTACTTAAAAAGTATTTCAATTCAGAAAATACCAGAATTTGTTTATGTCCAGCTATTACATAAATTCAACAAATTACAATTAATTTTTAAAGATTTTAGAGAATATGTGAATAAATTCTTAGAAAATACGCAGAAAAACACGGAACTCTTTTATGAAACTTTATGAAAGATAAATAAATATGCAAAATATAACAAATGATAATGAATAGGCATACTAATAAATATTGCCACTTTGGGCACACACCTAATCCTCATCAGAATACAAATAAATAACTTTAATTGATTTCAAAGTGGTCACCTATTACATAATGCAGTATAAGAACACTTATCAAAATGTTCAGCTACTGGTGACGTCTTCTACCTTTTATCTATCCTATTCCCAACGATGATATGACTTTACGGAGCCCGAATTTTTATGTGGCTTAGTGAAGGATCTAGACTCCAAAATGGACCATACATTGTGATCCATGAGTTTGAGATTCGTGAGTATTATGCCCACTATCTAGATGATATCACGTCTGGAAAATGAGCCTTGAAACACTCTTGTGCCTTTTTGTCCTTCTGCGGAGTCTTTTTGAAGAGCCCGAAGCACAGCAGCTTCTAGAATGTCCCTCTTTATTTTAACACCCTTACCCACAAAAATCAGAGGCCACCACCACACATATTTTTGTGACTTGAGTAAATTCCGTGCAGATGATAACAGACTAAAGAAGTTTCCAGATATTCAACATTTTTTTTATTGCTCGCAGTGCCTATACACAGTAGAGTTGAAGTTCCTACTGAGCAGATCCTATCGTTTTGCGAGTAATGAGATTGTTCTACGTTAAAGAGCTTCTCTTTACAGAAAAAGAATCTCTCTCAGCTCTGACTTGCGGCTCGTGTTAAAAGTTAGTGGCATCTTTGGAGCCGCCAGAGTTTTTTTCTTCAATGAGAATCTGTAATTTTTGGAACTTGGACTTCAAACCAAGTAATAAATAGATTAGGATTAAAATTTTAAAAAAGAATATATATATATATATATATATATATATATATATATATATATATATATATATATATATAATCTTTTTTAAAATTTTTATCCTAATCTATTTAAGTTATCATTACATTTCCTACTTCAGTTTAGAAATCCAGTTCTAGTTACCATCAACAACTTTGTAATGAAATTTCTTTTTCTAAAATTAAAAACCTTTTATTTAGGTGTGAAGCACAGACATAAAAATTCAACTATCTCCACCGTTAATAGGTAAACATATTCAGATACAGACTTCAAAGCCATCGTTGGATATTTAGATCGTCATAGTATATAAATGAAACGACTTTACTACATTTTTTAAATGCTGTTTTATTGAACTCCTCCGTGGGTAAACAATTATTGAATTGTTCAAATTCAAACAGCAACTCGAGGTATTACAAAGATGGTTTCAGTCTAATTTAACGTATGGATGTGATCATTACAACTCCAAATCCATATAAATTATCGCCATAAATATTTAATGCTTTTATATTTGTAAATGAAATAAACATTTGAAAATCTGTTTAAAATGCACAGGTGATATGATTTTGCTTACATAACATACATTTCTCATTAAATAAAATTCCCGCTATTTCTATTTTTTTACATGTTATAAGGAGTTTGGACTGAATTCCATGAAGCAAATATTTCATTTTTTTTCAATAACCAGCAAGCAGTTCTTTCTCCCTACAGCTGTTTAGTTGGTGATAAATTTCGAAAAATCCTGCTACATTCATTCTCAAGCTCACCAACTACATATAGAATATTCGAGGTCCGCGTCTGCGCCAAATGTGTCAAGAAAAGAAACTTTCATAAAACATCTCGAAATGTTGAAAAGATTTATTTTTTCATCCTTGTATATGGAATACGTTTGACATGTATTCATTGGTCATGCTTCAGTGTAATCTTAGGAAAATTTCCATTGAATTGGAAATCCCAGAGGTATGCCGGACCTTTTCAAAGTACCCTCTTGAGAATCCGATAGCAGTTTCAAGATATCTAAAGATAGCACTCTCGTAAGTTTCTAAATTTAAACCCATCAACAAGCCAAAACGCCGTTTAAACTCCTTTTAAAGGGATTGGTTATCAAATTTTATACGGGAGGTTAAATTATAATTAATAACACAAAAAATATTAATAAAGCGTAATTGCACACACGTGATCAAAAATATAAAGAGGTAGTCCCAAAAATACATAAAAGATAGACAGTTTTATCACAAAAATTTTATACTCAAAAGAAAATTTCGGTAACTAAAATGAGTACCGCATTTTTATGTAATTTAGAGCCTTGAAACAAAAGCAAGAGAAATAAAAAAATAATTTTGTTTTACCTTGTAACATGTTTTTTATTGTAACAATTTAAAATTCTAATTCAAAATGAATAGTCTCTTCCCTTCTTGTTACACAAAGAATTTGAAATTTTACAGGGTTTTTTTTATTTAGATAATTATCAAAACATATTTCCTTAAATCTTTGAACTTAAAAAAAAAATCCTTTCAATACATTATTATGTACCCGTCAAAAATTTTCTACCCTATTTTTATCTCTTTTGAATTTAAATTGCTTCTTTTTATAGATTTTTCTAAGGGCATTTCGATATTACAATTTAATGTCTGCTTTTATTACTGTTGATTGTTTGCTACAGCTGTTGATTATTGTAGCTAAAATTGATTAATTTATTTGCTAGAAAAAAATCAGAAATTTATGACCAAAGTAATCTTAACATTCGAATTTTTGCCAAAATTTTAAAAAGTGACAATCGTTTTTACAACTTTATGTCATTAATTTTGAGAAAGTAGAAGCCTATCTTACTAAGGCAATTACCCTCTTGATTTCTGCCGAATTTTCTAAGAATATTTGAAGTTTGAAAGGAGAAGAAAGAAAGATAGAAGAAGGGAGATTTTTTTTTCGCTTGAAGAGGAAGATACTGGTAAGACTATATAGTGTATAAATAATGTAATAAAATAAAGTAAATGTTTTTTTTTCATAAGGGAGATAGGATAAACTAACATGCGGGAATATTTTAAAGTTTATGAATATCAAAAAATATTTCAAGATTATCATTTTCCCTCAATTATTGCACTTACTTTAGAAAATATCTTTTGTGGGGATGAATTATCAATTATTTCAAGAATGGGACAAAACTTAAACCATCATATTTTATTGATTTTTGCTAGAATCCGGGATTACATTGCCGTAGACTGCTTTCCGTGATTTCGATACTTATCTACGACTGAGGACCTGGAAATCTATTCAAGACAAAAATAAAATATTGGGCAGCAAAAGGTGAATTTTGCAGCAGTGTAGTGTTAAATTCTCTAAATCCAATGCTTTGTGGTATAGAAGTGGAGAGTTATATATTTAAATCGTATTATAATATTATGAATCTTTTATTCCTGCCTAAGTACATATATAGGAAAGATCAATTCTATTTTTATAATCTTTCTTTATTTCGCATTTTCTCCTTTTCTATATGCGCAAATATTATCGAATTTAATCATAAATCTGAATATATGTTTGTTTATACGTATTGGCTCTTTCTCTCTCTCATGTATTATGTAAATATGTATATATGCATACACACACACATGTATAAATCGATATATATTCCTTAATTTTGAAGTTTTTGTTCTTATTTCCAATATTTTTCTGAAATTCAAACCATTATCACAATCTACTGGAGGCAAGAAAAACATTTATTTTATCCAAAAATGTGAAATTTGTAGTAGTGTATTTTGAATTTCATGAACACGTTTTAAAACAAAATGAGGATTTTGAATAGAGTGATATAACTAAGTTGAATTATAACATTATAATTCTTCAATATCTGCCTAAGAACACGTATCGCAGAAATTCGATTTTTTCACCTTTCTTTGTTTTGCATTTACCTTTGTCCGATGTACAAATAATATGTCAAATAATGTTATATATGTTTATGTTATATATATAATGAATATGTTTATGTATGTTTTGACATTCTATAGTCCATGCTGTTCAGATGATGTACAAAAATCTTCAAAAATCGATGTGAAAGTTTTAGCTCAATTCAGCCATTAATTAGCTGAATTTCATCATTCTAGAATATTCTCTTATTTCCTGATCCCATTTCACTTTATCTATCTAATTAATTCAACAGAAGCTTTGTAAAATGGTTGAATCGTCTAAAAGGGACTTTTTAAAAAAGAATTTGTTATGTCAGCGAAATTTTTACTCTTCACTGGGAGTGTGGGAAAGTAAAGCAAGTAAAGCGTTTGCTACAATTTTACTTTTTTACCTGCATTCCTTCTACATTCTTCACTCTCGTATTTGTTATGTACATCGGTGTCATCTGGTGGCTTTCTGCTTTTCTCAAACGAGCGTTTGAAGATGTGTATAGACATTTTGGGATGCTTTATGTATTTTAGAAATCGATCTCCGCTTGACTCTTATGTACTAAATTTAGCTCAATGTTTTGTTATGTAATTTGAATACTTCGAATTTAAATTCATATCATTAAAGAATAATTTAAAACATATATGTTTTTTAATATGTAAAATATAATATTTAATCACTTATAACTTCAATAAGTAAACTGATTGAAACCAAAGAAAAAGTATCATTGAAAGAAAACTCGTCAGCCTTTAAAGATTTTCTTAATATAGATATGTACTAATATTCAATTGAAAGTCTAGTGTTTGAAAAAATAATTGCTTTTCATGTAAAAATAATTAATGCAACAAGTTTTTATAATTTTAGTATAAAGTATTCATGTTTTGAAGAGAAAAAACAAAATTTCAAAAAAATTTAGACATTTTATTAAGATTTTTATATATGCTAATCATATTTTTATACATTTTTCTCAATCTACCATTACTCTCGTATTAGAAGTACAAAAATGAATTAAAGCGTCATTAGTGAAGGAAAAATAAGTACAAAATACTGCAGTTTAAACATAAACGAGTTTTAATTTATTTTTGAAATAATAATCAACGACATCGGAGTATTAAAAAAATGCTTTACCCTTCTAAAGAAATATTGACTTTAAGAAAAATTCAAATATAATTCTAAAGCAAAATGTAAACATTTAAGCCTAATAGGTTGCATAAGACTGTAATTACGAAAATTGGTGAAGAGTCCTTTTTATTACGCAAAATGACTTCCGGGGATTTTATTTTAACGGCTTCTACCTATGCAAAGATTCCTATTAACTCAGGATTATTTTTTTAGTTTTTACAATATAGAAATGTGAGGAGCCTGAGGAAAAAACATTTGCAATATTTAAATAGCAGCATTAATAAATTGCATTTAATAAAAAAGTAGTAAGATACAAATGTTTGCTTCTCTTAAGGTAATCTTTCTTTCTAATGACGACATCTTTATTATTTATTTGCTGTAAACCCTTTTTTTTAAATAAATTCTGTATTCTTATGCGCTCAATAAATATTCAGATAAATCTGCATAATTTCCTGTAAACATCGGAAATTAGATTAAATAAAAATCTATAGATTATTTTTCTTCATTGTTTCATATAATGTTGTTAAAAACTTAATACTTTATGAAAAATAATGTAAGCTGTATAAAGTTAATTTGAATATTCTGTCGCTACCAAAAAAAATCTGTATTTAATAATGTGCAAATTATCTTCCGCATTTTTTAAAGTTTTTAATTTTTTTTTGGCAATATAATCAATCATATCCCATTCATAGTTTTTTTTTCTTTCATTTTAATAAGGAATTTGGTGAAAAGAAATGGAAAAAAAAACAGAAACAAAAATAATTTTCTTGCCATTATTTTATACCAAACTTTCTCATTACTTTTGATAACGGTACGATAAGGGATTTTTATTTATAATAAAAACTTAAAGAGAATATTTATTAAGAAATTAAATTTCAAATTTAAACTTAATTTTCTAAATATATTCAAGGTTAATTTGTAGATTTATTGTTACGAAGATTTTATGAATTTTCAAGGTCATTCGGGCCAAATAGTCGTCAAATTTTTTGCCAAGATTGGGGATCATTGATTCCTTTAGTAGCCATCACCATATCTGTGAAACTATGTTTCTTACTAGAAGATTTACAATGGTTTAAATTTGCTGCTGTGCCGTAAAGAGAGTTAGAGCTATTTATTTTATTTAATGCTTTACAGTGTATTTAATCTCTTTATTTTCTTGTAAAATTCCATTCATTTAAGTGCTAATTTTTTCTGTCAATCTCTGTAATAAATTTCCTTACAATCATCTAAATGATAAAGCAAACTCCAATTTTTATTATTAATAATGTTATTGTTATTGGGAGAATGAGGTCATTACAAATAAATGAAAATATTGGAATATAGTTTGTAAGTCATATCACTGACATCCGACAATCCACTAATGCACACGGATTAACCACTCAAGACTGAAGGGCCAGATCGTCACTACATTAACACTGGCAGAAACTATAATCAAGTCCTAATGGTCATCACCGGTCACGGTACAACACTAACCATAGGGAGTACATTCCGTCATCTATGGGAGAGTCAGAACCTCCACCTTTTTTTTTGCCCACCGGGTTGGCGAGATTCACCTACTATACCGGAAGTATCTCATCCTCGTTTCGAGGTGGCCCCCCGGGATATCGGACTACAGTTTGTAAAATAAAATCCTTAATCTAAATACAAACGCATCACTTTATGAATAATTTGGTTTAGAATTATATTCCGATTTAAAAAATTTTAGTATCTATTATCTAAGTACCTCGTATTCAATAGCAATACTGAGGGTTCATTTAGAAATATAAATTGCATTATTTATTAAGATACAGATGAACTTGCAATTCATTAGCGAATTCTAATTTAGGAAAAAAACATAAAATGATATTATTACATCTTACATGTTTTTAACTTTATAACCCAATAAAATAAAAGAACATTTAAATCTTTCCTACATTTTGTCATTTTATACTATACATAGATTTAATTAATAGCATATTTAAAGACAGATTTAAAAATGTTTCGCTTAAAAACCTACGCTTTGAATCTTTCACTACAGATTTTGACTTTGGCACAGTTTCTTCATCTCCTGCAGTCTCATACAGGTCTCATCACGAAGTCAAGTATTGTGGAAACATAAAAAGTTTATTTTCATGATAAGTGACTGATCTTCACACTCGACAATTTAATAACAATTATTTAATAACCAATTTCTTTTACTTTTATTATCCATAATTTATAACGATTGGAGCTATTTATCAATTATTTTGAAATATATAGATGCATATTAAAGAAGACTATTTTACTCATTAAATATTTTCATCTTAAGCATTACTTTATTCAATATTGATATCATTTCCGCTGGCATGATTAAAACTAGAGGTACAGCATTCGAATAAATTATTATTAACAGATTTATAATATATGTATTTTAAAAATGTATTGAGAAAAATTCTCCAGATTTGATCGATTAAGATAGCGTGAAAGTACCGTGAATTTTTCGATTTATTAAGATGGTTTTAAAATAAAGTTTATTGATAAAATAACTCTATAATAGGTTTGAGTACTCTAAATATTTCATTTCATATATTAGAGTTTCCTAAATTGAGTATAATAAAAGATAATATGCATAATCCGTTCGTCAAATGAAATTATAACCATTATAATAAACATAATAAATAATGAAACCATTCTAATAATCTTATATTCATGATTGTTGCATATCTCACAGTGTTTTCAACTAATTCTTTGTACTCTTATATAATTTATTCTAAATATCAAGAATAAATGTGTGTGATTTTGAGCTTTAAATTAATTAGTAAATTTAAGGCTTATAAATTGATTATTTAAAACCGTGTACTAAAATTTCATTCCTTAATCATTTGTATTTAATTAGCAATGTAATAAAAAATATTAATAATTCATTAAATTTAAAATATAATAACAAAAGTTGAAAGATAAATACGAATAACCTAATAATGCAGAATTCAATTTTATTTCTCCATATCAAATAATTAAACTTAACTCTTAAAAACATTGTATAGGGGTAGTAAAACGTATTTGAAGAGTACATAAAACAGCTGTATCAGTGAATAGAAGCAGCAAATCGGTAATAAACAAAAATAACAGCAAAAAGAAGGACTTGCATAAGATCAATTCTTCAAACAGTGATTTCAATCAAATACCCAAGAATCTCGACTCCTAGATAAATACTACTATTTATAATAAGTTTCAATGAAGAAGGATGGGATTTTCTGGAATAAACGGTAGTTTTCGAGTTCTATTGGAGTATGAAGATTTTCTGGAGTATTCAATGTTTCGCCAAATACACACTAAATTTGGTGCCAAGGTCGACATTCATTGAGTACGAATCACCATATTTATAAGACTATGTTTCTTACTATATACATATATATATACACTGAAGTGACAAAAGTCATGGGATAGCAATATGCAGATATACAGATGGCAGTAGTATCGCAGGAAAAAAGTATAAATGCGCAGTTCGTTTTCCAGAGCATTCATTTGTGTTCAAGTTATTCATGTGAACAGGTTTTTCGTGATTTATGGAGACGAGAGTTATGTTCAGCTGCTTGCAGATCACTTGCAGCCATTCATGGACTTCACGTACCCACACAACGATGGGATTTTTATGGATGACAATGCGCCATGTCACCGGGCCAAAACTGTTCGCGATTGGTTTGAAGAACATTCCGGACAATTCCAGCGCATGATCTGGTCACCTAGATCGCCCGATATGAATCCCATCGAGCATTTATGGGACATCATCGAAAGGTCCGTTCGTGCCCAAACTCCTGCACCATCCACACTTTCACAATTATGGACGTCTATACAGACAGCATGGCTCAATATTCCTGCAGAAGACTTCCAACGACTTATGGACTCCATGACACTTCGAGTTGTTGCACTTCGCCGGGCAAAAGGAGGACCGACACGATATTAACAGTCATCCCATGACTTTTGTCACTTCAGTGTATATATATATATATATAATGGCAAAAATTATTATTATTTCATTCTGTTCCTTTAAGTGGTGTCATAGCATTATAAATTTTTGATATTAAGAAAATTATTTCAGATGCGAGAAGAGAAAGTACAGTATATAAAATTCATTCAAACAGCGTATAAAACTCCTTTTTCAACCGAAGATTTATACTGCCTATTACGAAATTGCAATTTGCAATGAATTTCATGAATTTAATTAAATCATTCATTAAAAACGATTTCACATATTTTTGCCTTCCTGACAAACGATATTTATGTTCATATTCTCCATCACATGAATCAGGAAATTGAAAGAATGCAGTGCTCAAGAGAGAAAAAAAGAGTTTTCAAACAGTTATTGGAATTTCAGTTCTGAAGGAGATATCGTCATGATACAGTTTATTATATACAGAGAGCTAAATTTTGTTGACAAATAGAAATCTTTCATACAGGCATTCTTTCAAAATCATCGACATATTTGCAAAACTTTATTCAGAATAATAGTCAAGAAACCAATACATTATTACAAATTCTTGACAGAATAAAACACAAAGAGAGAAATAAGAAAACTAAAACGAACTCCATACCTTGCATCTAAGCTTTTATCAAAGTACGAGGTAGAGCTATTTTCCTTAAGCATGAAAATTATAAGAATTTCGCATTAAGATTTTGAATATTTTAATAATAATTATTATACATGGATAATATTTGAAAAGCTCACACTAACGGAGCGAATTGATCCATTTAGCAGAACAGTCATGCAATGATTAATATTTAAAAATATTCAAGAAAAACAATTATGAAATAAAATATTTCTTATCTTTTAATTTTTACTTAATAGTTTTGATTAAATGTCTTATTTAAATTATTTGTTTTACTTTAAGACATGCTTTATGAATTTTTTTTTTTTCATTTTGATGTTCTAAGGAAATAGATGTTTAACATTAAATATAATTTCTTAGCAAACTCCTAAATAGGCAGATCTTATCTTTTAAAGAAGCTTCAGTTATTGCTTTTTATTGTGATTTCCAACTTTTATTCCAAAAATACTTTGTTTAATTATTTTTTAATTTTTTAAACAAACAAATACATATAAATATTCTCAAATAATCATAAAAACAGGAGAACTAGAGTAATCTGATCGGATTTCAACTTTAAGGTATATACTATAAAAAAATAAAACCCTTATGTGAATTGTAGATGATACTCCAATTTATAGAGAGAAGAAATTTTAAAAGGTTGAAAAACTCATTTTCTTATTTAGTAGTTTTTGAAGACAGATATGAAATTTCTTTCTTCAAAGACCAACTACTGTTGAAGCTTTTAGTTTAGTTTTGTTATATGAATGCCCCGTTTTTGCAGAAACTCTTGGGCTACTTTGGGACGGACCTCGTCCATTTCAATCGCAGTCAGATTACAAGGAGCTGAGCTCTCTCCACACCGCGCCACACAAGGAAAGGAAGTTTGGTCCTGACGAATTGAATGTGCAGCAGAATCAATTACACGGCGACGTTTCAGTGGAATTGGGTCTCGAGCTTGAGAGTTCACAAGTTGAGACCTTACCACCAGGCCATCGTGATCCCTTGAACAAAGAACAACTTATGCGTAATGATTTTTCGTACGGTTACAATCGATATCCCTTTTAGGAAACAGAAACTCCACTATAAATTGTTAAATTCTTCTCGACTGAGTTCACTGAAGATGCGTTAGTCCCTTGAGAATTTTGACTTCGAAATTCGATTTCACGGAAAATTCGTCGCACATACGAATAGTAAACCTGCTCTTAATCTAAATGAAAAGAAACTTAAGTTGCCCCAACTTGCAAACAATAGTTATTGAATGAGGGACGAGTTAGGATTCTTCCTACAATTTTTCTAGTATAATTCCTACACGAAATTGACCTAATATGATGGTGCGTTAAATTGCACAAAATTATCTAAAATAAGCTTATTATTCGTTTCTTTAGATTTATTATAATATTACAGAAAAAAGATTATTTTTGAAAATTATTTGGCCCCTTTTATCATATAGGTATTATGTTATGTGTTTCATAATTCATTTAGCTTTTCAAATTTTCTAAACTTTCGGAATTTCTACCTTATTTAAAATAATTTAAAAATAAATTGGAAAGTGATAAAATTCATGTGATTCCTTCATTAATTTCATAAGGAATCTAAACAATATAAAGGGGATGGAAGACCATATTAGGTATTTTTGAATATTATTATAATGAATATTTATGCGTATCCATTAAAATATAAATACGTCAAATTATTTTTAAAAAAAACTCTATAACGTGATTTAGCATTTTTAAAATGTTACAAAAATATATAACAAATTTAAAATTCTAAGTATTCCATTTGATTTAACGCTTAATTTCTTCTACTATCTTACTTATTTGCTATCGTTTAAAGCAATATAAATTTATTTGCAACAAAACTACGTATAATTTTGTTATTTATGTCGAATGTTAATTTTTAGAAATATTTTCATGCACACTTACAGATTTATCATAACAATTTTCGGAATTAAAATTGGCTTTAGTTATTTAAAAAAAACTCTTTCTTTTAATGCCTAAAAGAATATTTGCTATCAATTCTATTTAATGTCATTTATTATCAATTCTATTACTTCTTCAAAAATTAAGACGCCTAGATCATTTTAAATATATTTAAATCTAATAAAAATATCATTTTGAGGAAAGTAAGTAAAATGCTTTTTTTTCTCTAGGGTTTTAAAATATTTATTTTTTTGAACAATATATCTCATAACACCATTTGAATTAAATATAAATAATATAGTAGTGTGGAAATGATAAAAAATATACTTTCATGTTTCCACCCATTTTTGTTTATTTCAAAGCCTTGTGCTCCTTTAATCAATAAAATAGTTTCAAAAGGTTTTGAGAATTTCCATTTTGATAAACTTAGATAATTATTATTTCTCACTATCTTAATAGCTGCTCATATCTAAATTTGAATACAGCATTCATTTTTTTGACATGCTGGTGTAAAGAATTAAATTTCATCGTTTCAGGGTAAAGAAATTGATAAAGTTTTAATATTAGTTTATTCATCACTTTGAAAATTGAAATAATTTGCATATCAAAAACGATGTGCAAACTATTTCAATAATCGTAATATGCATTAGAAGGTATGTACAGAAAATGTTTACACTGTGTACTTGCAGAGAAATTAATAAACATCATTAGGTTATTTATGGCAATAAATATATTGCACGTGATATAAAACAGATAAAAAAGAACAGTGAATTTTCAGCGTGAACAGTGAATTTTCAGCTATATTTACCAAACTAATTCTGATTATAAAGTAATTTAGTCGAAAATGGAAGTGATTCATATTCTAAATTGTATATTGATTTTTGGCAATAAAATATTGTATCCTTGTTTGAAATTTTTTTGAAAAAATTCATTAAATTGTTTTTATAATGTCTGAAAAATTAAATTAATGGCAAATATTTTTACGCTTTTTTTTGCTTAGATACATTTTCCGAAAATTATTTTAGTTATTCCGCTCTTGACTATCTTGAACTCAAGATTCTCAGAAATAACTAATCAATAAAAAAGGTTCGTATTATAGAAATAAAAATAGGGGTATAAAGAATGCACGGTATGCTTGAAAAATAAAATGATCTAAAGTTCTCATTTTTATGTTTCCTTATCATTAAAATTTCTCTTTAGTAAGATTAAGTAATTTATTAATTTCCTCAAATTTACATATTTTTCATTCTTTGAGCTATATGTTTATATGTAGGTATTAAAAGAAAAATAAGATTTGAAAAAATATATATTTTCTGTTAATAAAGTTTACTAAATAATGGTGATTTGCAGGTCAAAATGTTTTATCTATGGCTGCCAAGCTTCACATATAAATACTTTGGTAAATGTATATGTATATAATTATATCATGAGAATTAACTATTCAGATGTTAGGGATTAACTATTTGGTTATGTAGCGGGACACCACATTTCCCGTCAATGTAGTCGCCGCAATGGTCCGGTCATTCAATTTTATCTGTGTTCCTTAGTGACGGGTCGGATTGACCATTTATGGTTTACTATTCAGACAATTCATATACATAACAAGTTTGAGGCTACTAAAATAACACAGCTTTGATGCTTGTCAGAACTTGATTTTTAAAAGTTCTATTCTTGGGTGTGCACTATGTCAGGTTTAAAAGATTTATTTAAAATAAACATAGCGAATATCCTGGTAAATTAGATCATCATCAAAAGTAGCAAGCTTGAATTAAAAATAAATGTTAAGCCGTTATTCTTAATTGAGCGTAAATTTTAAAAAAGTAGATTCTAAAAGCGTGTTTTTAATATTAAAAACAAAAAATATATATATTATAAGAAATTTATAATTTTCTTTTATTTACAATTCATTGTTATAAATGGAGCATTATCTTGTTACTACAGTTTTTACTCTACAATCATTTACTGGCCCTTCATAGAAATCAACTTTAGATTAAATAAACCTATTAAATCTCAATAAAAATTTGAAATTATTTTTTTATTTTTACCCAAACCATGAATACCAAAAAATGTAAAAAAATTTATTTGAAAAAAATAAAAATGTGATCACATGCTATGCTATAATTTCATAAAAATTATAATTATGAAATCTTTCAAACATGCTTTATTTATGTGGTTCAATTTAATTAAAGTTTGAAAATATATAATTACGCTTACACATAAAAATCACTTAGTAAAAATTGTTGTAGTTTTGATGACTAATATTTTTTTTTAATTCCAATTATAAAATTATTTTATTATTATTACGTAAGGAATTTTTATACAAAGTGATTGCACATTTAGATGGAAACAACTGAAATTCCTTAATTCTGGCATTTCATTAGGCAATAAATTCATATAAATTAAATTTATATCCTAGTTCAACTAATTATTATGCTTCTGTGGAAAGTTAATAGAGTTTCTAGTACCATTCATTTTATCTAGAACATTCTTTATCCTCTTTTTTAGTGAATTTCGCGAATATTGTCTCTTGTAGTAACCATCAGAAAATCTTACATTTTTTTTTTTATCCTGGTATGACATGTACCTAGTTCCTCCTTCGTTTTACCTAGATTTTCAGGAAAATAGCCTGTGTGAATCAGGAAAATGAAATTCTAAACTTATATTGCAGACTAAAATATTGAAAGTTTTTTTTCTCTTCTACAACAAATTTGTCGTTTGAATTATTTTTTCTATCTTAGCCATCTTGTAATAACTAGTTTTAAATATAATATTACCTTTATTTCGTTGTTGTTTTTTTCATTTAAATATAAAAATTTCCATACTTTAAAAAACTTTTATGCATAGAACTTAAAAGTGTCTTCATGATGATTAATATTTTTGCCTCCGTCAGTTTCGAGAAACCTTTACGAAAGTATTTAAAGTGTCCACCTTATTTCGGTAAAGTCTTGGTAAATTGCTCCATCGGACCAAAATTTATTAATATGGATGTTACACTTTTTTTCTCAATAAACTAGAACTTCTTATTGAATATTTTTGGCTCCTCAATCTAACAGCATCCTAATTATCCCTTTTTTCTTAATGAGATGTTTTTTACTCTTACAGTATTTCCATTCACAAGGTAAACTCTGAATTTTTTTGTCTACTTATTGCTGAACAAATAACATATAAATATCTTTCAGGTCACATCAAATTGCATATTTATGATCTGAAGTAAAGATGAAAACAAGGTTTTTCAAACGAATATACTGGTATGAAATAGTTTATTCTTTCTTCTTTGGTGGTTTAATCTTCTGATTGCCATATTTTTTGTTCATAAATATTCTCATGAATCTCATGTAAATAATAAATTTTTAATATGAAATATGATAAAAAAAATTTGCGATTCATTAAACGGTATGTGATGGAATTTTTCAGTACTTAGCAACCAAGACAACTAATTAAAAAAATCACCCACTTATGGACAGCTATTATTTAAGTTTTTCATCAGAGACTTGATTTAATGTTTACTTCCAGTCAAACTATAATTTCTAGAAAGAAATGAATTTTATAACTAACTCCACAAAAGAAAGTTTAAAATATAGAAGAAATACATTCAACAATTATCTTTTTAATTTCTTTCACTTAAATAGATCCATTCTTCTCTAAAAATATTTATATTTGTAAATAAGATTAATTGCAAGAGATTTTCGTAATATAATTGTAAGTACTCTTTTAATGTTTTTTAAACATATTTTGTAAATGCTTTAAATGGCTTATAAAAATTGATTTTAAAAATAATTTTGATAAGATTTTAGAAAAAAAAAAAATGACATGCTGATGTCTGATTAAATAGAGTCGTATATCCATACAGTTTTGTGTCCTCTCTTATAAAGAGATTATTTCTTCTACATTGTCAATCAATCACTCAATTTCATTCGATTTTAATTGACCATGCCATGATATTGTATTGAAAGTGAGAGAATTTATTTTACGATTCCGTTATTGTTGGGAAGTAGATAAAAAAATAGTTTTAATAGTGATCTTATTATTTTTAGAGTCGTCATTTTTAAATACTAACTAAACGACATTTAACACTCGTTCCAGCATTCATTATCATTCATCATTTTTTTGTCATTTTGTGAAGTGATTAGAGCTCTGTATTGGAATAAATATTTTTATAAATTGCTTGGAATCAGTCTATCTTATTTTCAAGAACAACGACAATATAGCGGATTTAGTGGAAATTTTGTTGAAAAATTACAAACCAAGAACTATATTGTATTTTGAGTGCAAATATTACTAAGACTAGTATGGCTTAGATCTTTAACAAACTTTTTAAAATATAAAATATTGATTTATCTTAAGTAAAAAATAACATTTTGATCTTTACTATTATTTTTTGCATTAGACAATAAAGCTTTATATCTTCATATAGGGCGAGTAATTATTTAATTTCGAGAAAGGATTGGTTAGTAAGGGGCTTCTAAGCTATTAAAGATTAAACTTGAACAACCATTAGTCTCTTTAGTTACCAAAGTATAAATAGAAAGCTCTTACGGAATTAATTCTATTTCAAAGAATGCATCAAAGTTTTTAGTCATTAAGACTCTCAAACCATTATTCTTCAGATTGTAATTAACTATTCTGCCAAATATACTTTTACTTTATCTGCATTAAAAATTCTGCAATATTTAATCTGAGTCATTTCGATGTACTGGGATTTGAAGTTTGATTTTTAAATAATATGGGCGAATAAATTAGGTTTCGCCAAAACTCATTCTACGAACCAAAAAGGGTTTGATGAATCAGTTTCTGATACCGACTTAAGACAAATTTTATAAAGTACAACGGAAGTTTGTTTCAAAACTAATATATATTTGTCTTCCCTGAATGTCTTTTTAAATTCCTCGAGATTATTGAAACAGATATTTGATATCAAGCAGTACACCGGAAAGAGTAATATAAATATCACTATGCAGCTACTAATGGGTTCTGAACTGTGCTGAGAACTATTCTTAAAATGGTGAATGAAAAGAATATTAGTAATTTTATTAAAGCTCGTGCTGTAAAAGACTTCAATACTTGTAATAAATTAAAATAATTTTGGGACTTACTATTTTTATACTCGAAAATTCCTCATATTGTAATTCATTTTAAAACAGTTACTTTCATAAAAAAAATTATAAATTCAATATAACAGAAAAGTAACATGATGGTATGCTAAATCTTTCAGTATGTATAAGATTCTAAGTCTAAGGAAACACAAATAAAAAATAAATAAAATATAAAAAATAAGGATAGTCACACCAAACATTTATTTTATTCTCTGAGGTATTCTTATTAAAGAGGAATTACTTAACATCTCTACTCTGAAAGATACTTATAAAATAGCAAAGTCGTGTTCTTCTTTACAGGATGTTTAGAGGATTAATCAAAAACCCAGAGAACTAGATAAAGTTTTCAGCTAAACAAGAAGATTAGAAGATTTTGTTTTGAGATTTCTAATCGGATTTTCTCCTCATTCTCAAGATAGTTATGCTATATAGAAAGGATTCATCTCGATTATCTTTTAGAAAAGAATAGTGTTCCTCGCTTATACGAATGAGACATCGTATTGAACATTGAAGGAATCATTTTTCTTAATAAATAAAAGGGATGTTTTCTTTTATCATGATGATATTATTTTTTATATTTTATATTGATGAAAAAAATTTGATAATTAATTAAGAATTCTTTGAATGGGAAGATATTAATAAGGAATAATTAACTCAAATTTTATTGACAGCTTTAAATAAAACTTATTTTAGAGGCGTGATAAATCATTTGTAGCTATAAATTTACTACTCGTTATCTATAATTCCAAAAAATACGCTGTCCTTTAGCTAACATCATTTATCATTCCAGAAAGTAAGCTGTCATTTAGCTGCACATTATTTATCATTCCTGAAAATACACTGTCATTTAGCTACACATCATTTATCATTCCAAAAAATAAGCTGCTATTCAGCTACACATCATTAATCATTCCAGAAAATATACTGTCATTTAGCTACATATCATTTATCATTCCAAAAAATAAGCTGCTATTTAGCTACACATTATTAATCCTTCCAGAAAATACACTGTCATTTAGCTACATATCATTTGTCATTCCAAAAAATAAGTTGCTATTTAGCTACACATCACTAATCATTCCAGAAAATACGCTGTCATTTAGCTACACATCATTTATCATTCCAGAAA
>JAPMOQ010001510.1:155385-178189 GCA_026543055.1 Argiope trifasciata | reverse complement strand
TGAAAATACGCTGTCATTTAGCTACACATCCTTAATCATTCCAGAAAATACGCTGACATTTAGCTACATATCATTTATCATTCCAAAAATTAAGCTGCTATTTAGCTTTTCAGATATAACAAGTTACCTTAATACATTTGATTAATAAGAAAAGTGATAATAAAAAAAGCGACAAAGTACCATCAGAAGACATTAAATTTTATTGTTAGCAAATTTATTTTATGTAAAAGTTTACTCTATAACTAAAAAATTAGTAATTAAATATTTGCACATTTAAATATAAAAAAACAGTCCTTTTTAAACATGCAGATTTTTCACCATTTTTATATTAATAGCAATATATTACATAAAACCTGCTAAGTAATTCCTTCCTACGTAAGGATTACTCTCTACCCTATGTTCTATTTGTGAGGTGTGTGCAGGAGTCGCCCCCTCCACCCTGTAAAAAGGAATTGCACGAGCGATTGTGTGAGTGTCATCTTCATATGCGCTAGAAGTCAGACTTCTGCTCTCGGGTGTTTAAGGCCTTTACACTCAATATTACTGTACAAAACTCAGTTTAAATTCTTCTCTTATTCAATAAAAAAAACACGCGCAAAAAAAAGCAAATTGTGATTTTCGCAGAAATATTTATTCTGTATATGTTTTGAAAATATGCTTTGCAAACATGCTACTCTAGAAGAGAGACGGAATTCAGGCAAAAATCTTAAAGCAGAAGAATATCTCGTTCAGAACTATAAAATTAATTAAAGGATAATGATAACATTTTATTTCTCTCTGTATCTCATTTTTAAGAAAATACAATATATTTCCATCAAATATGAAAGATATAAATCCGGAAATAGAAACTTCAAAAAAATCGGGATTAAATAAACTCAAAAATAACTAATCGTTGAATCTGAAAAAATCGGAAGTAATTCAGATAAAGATTTGAGGTTCTTTAAATTTTTATTAGAAGAGGCAAAAAAATAAATTTTTGATGCAGTATCCTAAGCGTTTAAGTAGTTTCTTCTTTTTAATTCAATAAATTTAATACAGCAGTTAATTGGCAAAGCTTTTAAATAATTTGCAATAATTTTTGGCACATTATTGAGTGTTTAATAGCAAAGAGATTTATTATCAGGAAGTAAAAATTATTCATGAAATTTGTAAGGTTTTGGAAAACTATATTTGCTTGAATGCTATGAACTTAAGAGTAATAAATTTCTTTTTTAAGTTATACTCATTTTCTTTTACCGATAATCGAAATATGATGCTAGCAATAAATTTATACTGGAAACAAAACAATGCTTTTCAATTATTTTTTAATCAAAATTTAAGCTTTGTCACCGATAGTTGCCAGATGTTTGAGCTCATCCTCATTGCCCCTTTGAAAATTTGCAATGGCTTTAATTCACTAATGATGAAAATAAAACTTTAATATTGAAAATTACAATGGAATATACAAATATTTGTATATCTTTTGTAATAGAAAAATATATAAAAAATTTTAACACATACTTTATAAGAAAATATAACAATTAAATGAATTGCTATGCGGAAAATAAATTCAAAAATAACATGCATAGAACAAAAAATATAAAATATATAAATTTCAATGTTATTTTATTTTTGCCAAAATAACTATTTATAGAGAAATTTTTCTTGGGTTAAATCTGATTTTTAAAAAATATATTAAATATGTTTCTAAAATGCTATTGATCATTTTTAATTTTCCCTTTGAACTGAATGTTAGTATTGGAATGCAATTAAGTCATATAATTTAATTCTAAAAGAAATAAATGTCCCCAGCTGATATAATTAAGTTTATAGATGCATTACTGTTTTGTATAATCCAGTAGTAAAATGCAACAAACTTTGAAAATGCATTAGTATTCAATGCATTTGTATATTCGAATTCAAGTAGTTACTTTGTCCTAAAAGAGAAAAAGAAAGATTCAACAAATATGTACTTTGTCCCAGCTATGAATAGGATAAGGATTCGAAGCACAGTATTATTATATGGTGGGTATTTTTTTCCCTCCAGACATGTGAATGAATGAAAGTAAAAGATACAATTAAATCTTAAGTGGGTTCGATATTTACATTCTTTAATCACGGATCAAGTTAACTACAAACAAAAGAATGAATAGAAAAGCCATTGACACAAATTAATTCTGGCGGAATCAAGCATTCACCATTTCAGCTAGTCTTAACTATTGTTTGTGTCTGGATCTATAGGAAGGGTCTATTTGTGTATAAATATAAAGGAGGAATGATGTTCTCTTCGTTCATTCAACAAAGGAATGAGAAAAGTTTCAGAGTAAATCAGTCATGAGTTGATCAGATGGAAACGAAGCGTTTTCTATACAATTGTCGAAAGTACATCAAATTAATAAAAGTAGAACTCATTTATTGTATAAACTGCTCTGTAAAGAAAGAAACGAAACATATTCATGAAATTATGCAGTAAAATTTGAAAGGACTTCAACATGATAAATTTATCTATTAAAATTCTAATAAATGATCTTAAAAAACGAATTTTTTTATTCAATAATGAATTGTGCATTCAAATATCGAATTCTGATGGGGCTCTAAAATTGGACCTCTGCATACTAATCATGGGAATGCATTGAAATTCGAAATTTCATTCGTTTTGGCTTTGACTAGAGCTCCAGAAAACCTAAAATTTGGAAAAATATGACCAAAATGTCAAAATTTAAGTTTGACATAAAAATCTAATATTGTCTTTTTAAAGCAACTTCTATAACTTTGTTTCAATCTGCTGAAAACAAAAGAATTGGTATTGGAAACTATTCTCTAAATTTCCAATTTTCGAAAAAAAATTTAACGTTTTAGAATTTAGATGAAAAATTGAGATTTTTTATTACTCTACGAGAAAAACTATTGTGGTTTTTCATACTTTAAAAATCTATATTTTTTGTTAATTTAATTATATTAATGATTTTTTTTAAGTTTTTCATTTCCTTTTTCACCCTTTAACAGATTTTTTTATTTTAAATTAACCAAAACTCCTGATAAAGAAGTTGTGCAATTGGAATTCTAGCTCCCATCCTATCAATCTGATAAAAGTGTGCTAAATTATATTTATCCATTCAAAGATATTGCAAAAAACGTTTCTTTTTCATTGCATTTAGCCACTATAGATATTTATTTCAAAATTAAATCGTTGGGGTGCTTCCTAGACAGTGCCCTATTTCAGGAAACCCTATCAGTATTTAGGCATATCCTCTGATAGTCCCGATATGATATAGAATTTTTTTTAAATTAAAATCGGCTGTTTTATTTAGTAAAACGAAAGAAACTACTCCTCTTTTTAGTGTTCCGCCATTGGGAAAAAGTCACAGTTACATTCTATTTTATCTTTAAATTCAATGCAGTTCTAAATAATAAATATTTTTACTCTTTAACAGGCCTAAAAGACTTACTTTTGTGACTTTTACATATAATACTCATCTCGCATACAACTATCCTTCATATTTTGTCACATTCAATGAAAGGTCCATTGAGTGATAAAAGAATGTGTTTCATTGAATTATAGATAAATTACTTTTTCAGAAGTCTCATTGTTAGAACAACCTGCAAAATAATTTAAGAGCTTATTTCATATAATGATATATAATCGTATTGAACTAGAAAGAAATATATATCAATTCATTTTACAATTCTATTGAGCTAATTTTTGGGACTTTGCTTACGTTAATTGTTAAGAATATCCAGATACACAGGATGCCTTATATCAAAGTCTGAGAAATATTTATTTCTATGAACTGTCTAACGGTATTTGGAAAACTATGCATCACTCTTTATCCATGTGCATTTTTTTATGTTCATTGTATTACAATAAACCAATAATGAACCGATGCAATTAAATTACTTTGAAGTTTATCGCAGTTTCTTATAGCTGGTTTGTCTAATTTTCCAGAGAATGATACAAGAATACATAAACATATTGGAAATAGCTCGCTTAGAAGTGAAAAAGGGGCAATAGTAAAACTTTTTTAAATAAGATCCGATATCCAAATGATCCAAGTTTGACAACATAACCTATCAAGAAGTGGACTCTCTATAAAATGGCGTAGAGTGGAAGATGCATAAACCAAAACATCTCAATTCAACTTGACTATCACATTAGTAAGCGAATAATGTCCGGTAAACGTGTGAGAAGACATTTCTCATAGTTAAGCAAGTTTGAGAGAGGCCTCATTGCAGACTGGTCGATGTGTCATGCCATTCGACCATTTTCCATTTGCTCGAGTTTTGCCCATCGATCGTTTGCAAAATGTCGGGAGAAAACGTTGGAAGCAGTGTACATAAGATTTTACTCACTCGGTGACTTGCGAAATCTTCAATGACCAGTAAGACAATGAGGCTAAAAGATCGAAGGATCATTCGTACACCACTCTTGGATAGTATGGTGTCTCGTTTCATGATGCCTCCAGATGTCTGTGTACCATGAGTCATTCACAGGTGCCTTCTGGAAGAAAGCGTGTAATCCAAACGAACTCTGAATGAACTGCTTTTAACACAGAAACATCGACGACTCTATTTACGGTGTTTCGAGTTTACAGGGATGTGCAATGCCACAAAGTGGCAATACTTCGTACTTTATTCCTTTTCGGAACAGATGACAAAATCTTATTTGTGTGGATGAGTTACGCTGAAGGTACAATTCCAGCCATGTTTATCTCGTCACAGCTACAGCGACAATCCTTTAGGGCCATAACCTATGTTAGCCAGTCCATATTGTGTTATGTAGCACATTATTTTGCGGGGGTATGTTGATTATTTTCTTCAACATGTGAAGCCTTCTACATATGGTCTTAAAAAGACAATTAACCAGTAATTTAACATTAGTCTACATACTACTCGAGTTCCCCAAGTTCTTTTTATGTCGTGTTCAGAGGATCCCATGACCGGCCCATTCTCGTATTTTGTATCCTATAGATCATATGTGAAGTCAGATGAACGACGTGTTATTCTGTTCAATTTGTAATTGGTTGTCAAGATTTGTTAGTTCATATGCCCCAGAACAACAAAACATGTATAATCAATACAATACGTTATCTATTACGACAAGTATTACAATATGAGGTGGTCTGAAACACTACTGAAGTTGTAGGCGCACTATTTGTTTAAAAGCTTACACTATTTTTCTGTATTTTTGTGTCTATAAAATTTCACTTCAAACTTCCTTTCTTGGTGCTCAGTTTTCAATATGCACGTGTATACCTTCATATAATCACCCTGCCTAATTACTTTAATACTAGCTGAACTGAAGCTAGAAGGTGAACTATTGCAACGGATTCTGAAATTCAACATTTTTTTTGTTCTGAACAAAACTGTTTTCCTGTTCTGCTATTTATGATCATCCACTTTAACCTCAACATCTGTAAAGCAAATGTTGCAATGTTTGTCCTTTGATCTATTGGTTCCATTTGATGTTGCGACGCAATTTACATATCATCTATCAATGCACGGATTATATTTTGTTTCTTAATTTTCTCTAAAACAGCATTCTTTATTTTGTTGTGAAAATTGTATTCTCTTTTATGTTATTTCACCCATCTCTATCAATACATATCTTTTAATGGAATGCAGTGTACTCTTTTACATTGTAGATATTAACAATAATGCCCGAATGTGAAAAGCAACCATGGTTTAAGTGTTATTTTCTATTATCAGGCAAATATAATCAAATTCTTAAAACGCAATTAAAAACTGAAATTGCAAAAAAAAAAATTCTTTGTTCATCTACATCGAGAATTTTCATGGATTTTAAATCATTTGCATCGTGTTATCACCCACACTTCAAAAATTAATATTCTATCTAAAGTCTTCTAATATTCAATCTACACTTCCATCAAAGTTCATGCATCAATTATGCATAATTTTTTATAAATAGCTTCTGTAACTATTTTTGTTTTAATAAAATACAGACAGAATATTAAATTGATTTTCATAATTTGTAACATTTCTGTAATGCAAGGAATGTAAAGACTAGGAAAAGTGTGTTTCTCTAAGAAGATGAAGACAAAAGGTAATTTCTATTTTGAAAAAAAAACAGTCTGCGAAATATTAGCATTTTTGAAGCATTATTATTAGCATTATTATTTAGCAATATTAGCATTTTTGAAGCATTTTGAATATTAGCGTTAGCATCTTCAGTTCATGCCAGCAACTAAAAGTGATTCATAAATCTAATTTCATAAGAAAATATATGAGTAAGCATCGGTCCAAATTAAAATATTATCCATCGTGGCGTTTTGAAGTTAAATCTTCAGAGAAGCTTACTTTCTCTTGGGAACTGTTTCATGGATTGGACACTTTTTTCTTTTGACTGCTTGAGTCATTTCGATCAATTTGCTTCATTGTACTATAGTCATCTTTATTTCTTTGGAGCCAATTAACAGTTTTAACTTTTGAAAATGGTTACAATCCCCTTTTTTTCATTTGGCATGAGATCTTCCAAATATTGAAACATTTCTTCTACGCTCATAAGTCTCCATTTATCCAAACCTAAAGAAATCCTATGATAGTAGATTTATCTGTTTAAGTGTTACGGCAAAAATTTCCTTTCTGTTTATTAATCTTCTGATTTACCAGATGTGCATCTTAAGATCTTCACTTTGAGGAGCCTTGGTATTTTTGTCCGTAAATATGAATGATAGCTTGTCCTTGGATAAGCTTTATATTTTCTAGTTTGGTCTCATGGTGGGATATCCTACAGGTTATGTAGTAATAATCTGGTCCATGTCAGATATTAGAACTGAACTATAATTCCAACCAAAGAACTGTGATGACAATAATGGCTGTTCATTTCCCGTTAATGGCTGTTCTCCAGCTACTGATTGAAAGCATCTTTTTGACTGAATTACGGGCAATAGCAAACCAAGAATAGCAAAGTAGAGTATCAAAGGAAGTGGATAGAGCTTAGAAGATCATCCATAAGAATTTTAAATAGGCGCAATCCAACATGCATACAAACCAAGTGCATATTAAACTTCGTAAAAAAATTATAAAACTGTGATGATCGAATGCAAGCTTAATATCGTTTCCTTACGGTTAGTACAAGTAGATGATGTAGATGTAAATTGCTGTTACCTTGCTGTAAAGATTGTGATAGCATCGAAAATATTGTCTGCGAGAGTAAAATGTTCCACATTTAAAAATTTTTAAAAATACTAGAATTAAAACCATCAAACATGCGACAATTAAAAGCATTAAGGTTAATCCTTATTTCATATAACAATAAATAAGTATTAAAAATGGCAATAATCACTTATTTTACTTTGCATCAATATTTTTTAATGTATTTTGTACTGAAGTATACAATGGATGTAATATAAAATTATTAAATAATCTGATAAATTGAAGGTTTATTTTTATTTTTATTTGTAAATAATGAATCTAACGATCTCTTCATAAGAGACATGTAGAATTGAAAAGAAATCCGATAGTACCCTTTATCCATAGTATTATTTTGTGAAATATGCAACAATCAGTTTTAATAGTCAATTTCATGGATACATTTTACAATCTCTTGAAAATGTGTTATGACAAAATAAATCCCTATCATTTCCCTTTTAAAATATTTCGTCTGTAGAATAATAAAATTCATACGCTTATATTGTGAATATTAAAAAACTACAAAAGAGGCTGGAGTATTTTGAATAATATCCTTTTAGTAGTTAAATTCTAATGGTTCATATGTAAGAAAAATTATCAATTTGTTTGAAAAAAATGAGATATATTTTTACTTTTGTGGAAAGAAGTACTCAGCATAAATATAAATTAGTTTTTTTTTAAAATATGAATTACCCGATTACTAGGCTGTCTTTATTTTGAGAGTATGAAAATTTTAATATTTCTTCTAACGAATAATAATATATGTTGGGAAATTGCATCTAAATTTTTACGTACGTTTTAAAGATTGTCTTTCAAATTTTTATAACTAATGTAAACCCATTTAATACACGATACATTATTCTTAGTATAATTAAGGATAAAGGATATAAAACAGAGCCTCTCGATTAGTAACATTTACCTTTGGAAACATCGTTTCATTAATTGGTAGGATAGAAAATTATGGATGAAAATTAAATTAGCATTTATAATCTAATGGAAAATTGAAGTAAAGACGCGTGTTAATCATATTTTATTCAATGTGTTTAAGCATGTGCATGATTCTATCATTCATTTGTAAATCAATTGCTTATGTTGGTACATTTGGCATCGTTGATTCCTCTTCTTATTGTTAAACATATCTTTTGTGTAAAATAGCTGGAAAAAATAATTCACAGGTGACCTTATGCGCTATAGGATAGGAATATTTTCCAACGATAAAAAAGTGATGAGGGAAAAATACTGCAACAGTATCTTATTTAATTAATTACCTTGAGTTTATCTAAGTTGGCTGACACTTTATTGAATTTTAATGTTTTCTAACTTTGTATGCTTACTGAAAATGTTACTTTTCACAAAATGTAAAGTCTTCTATATCAGTTTTTAATATTAATTTAAATACAAAAAATTCGAATAATTACAATATACAAAATGTATACTTTAGTCTGAAAAAAATGAGTAGTGAGGAAGTTGGCTGTAATTTTTAACTTTGCTGACCAATCACTTCTCTTGTTCTGCTACCCAATCAAATGTTAGAACCTGCAGCAGAAGGTGACATTGTGTTTAAACATGGAACAATTCATCATTGCAGTTTGTTCTGTTGATATAAGTTTGCTTTTGATGCAATCAAATCACATTTAAGAGTTTTTGTATTTTTTTTATATTTAGTAGGATTTTTTGTGTTAGTCCTTCCAATGCTAAATTTGTAAAATTTGTGGAAGAATGGAGTTAAGTGAAGTCCGAATGCTCCTTTTGCGATATCTTGAGACAAATTCAGTAAAAAAGCAGGCTGAGGAAAGACTGAAAAAGTTTAATCAAATCTATTGGTCACGGAAAATTAACAAGACTATATCTCCAAGATGGAAGAATGGCATTGACGATCATTAGAAGTGAAGTGAATATTTCTGGCGCTTCTGTCAGTTTACACATAACCAGGAGAAAATAATCAGATGTTAGTGTAAGAAGTAATATTTCAAGACAAAAAAATATTTCTACCTACAGCAGTGCAAATAAATGACTATATTGAGCAAAGGAACGAATCATTTGGTCAGATGAGCAGTGGTCACAGATTTTGTGAAGTGATGAAACTAGAATATAATTATTTCCATCGTGATGTGCCAAAATAATGTAAGACTCTTAATAATATCTGCATTCAGATAATCTAGTTAGTTCTCATTTGCTGATGCATGTCATAAGATGGCACTGATCACCTTCATATAACCGATGGGGCACTGAAAGCTAGAAAATGCGTTGGCACTATTCAAGAGCTCTAACTAATACTGTCTGTTAGATCATCTCTCTAACAATAAGGCTTCATTTATTTTTCAACAGGATTCAGCTCCTTGGCACACTTGAAAATTTCGAAGCAGCTGTTTAGTACAAAGGACATTGAATTCTTATCAAAAACAGGAAAAGTCCTGACCTCAGTCAAAATTAAAACTCGAAATAATCAATGTTTAACTTTTATCGTGGCATCGCTTGTAAACACTTATATGAATGAGGCACACGTCGAAAGAAAGGGAACTAATTTAAACAATAATTGTTTCCTGGCATCATGAAATAAGTAAGGAAAAGCTTAAAACTCTTGTTGACTCAATAGCACATTGATGAGACACTAAAAAAATACCTTTCTAACAACTCACAGCAATGATCAGTATTTAACTTATATCGATAATAATTGCAACTTACCTTTCTTGTATTGAAAACAGTAGTGTAATTTAGTAATATTAACGCCCCACTGTAATGTAACATTACGTCTATTTTGGAACGCACCTCTTGATTCTGTACAACTGTCAGATGACGAGGATGAAACAAAGCTGCCTTCCTTTCTATTTAACACCATACGCCACCAGGGGGAGTATTTTTGACCGGAACGTTTACCGTGCACTAGAAGCCCAGTAGCACACATATATTGTACAACATTAAATAATATTCATCAAATTGTATAATATTGTTAAATATTAAATTATATAATATAATATAGCACAATATTGCATAATGTTGTGCAACAGAATTTGCTTCCTGGGACTTACACAAACGACGGTTCTTCAGTGGAATCGGATCTCAAACCTGAAAATTGAGATTTTGGAGTCGAGTCTTTACCACCAGGCCACCGTGCCCTTAAAATGGTACAGTTTTATCTTTAATATTGAAGTTCGAATTAAATTATTTTTAAGATCCTAATACCGGGTTTGCATTTTGCAAAGAGTAACGTTTTCTATTAGCATATAAAGTTGGAAAAAAGTCAAAAGTGTCCACAATTTTGGCATCTGTTGTACTTCCAAATCAAGCCTACTAACCATAAACATGATACAAATGAAAACAGTTTTACTTTAATATCTAACATCGTAATTACTTATCCATCACTATATGTCATTATTATTTTCAATTTATGTGAATGCACTTTTAATTCTAAAATTTCTTCATAAAATATAATGAGTTAGAGTGTTTTATGCTTTTATTTTGCTGCAGGGTTTTATTCTTTATGGACTTTGTAATATTCATTTAATTTTATAATAAATATTTAAGGAGCATGAAGCAATAATGCGGTAATTTTCTGTTAACCAAAGAAGGTTTTTTATCTGTAACCAGAGTGTTTCTAACTCATTAAAATAACTGTTACAAAGTTTTCTGGCACATTTTTACTTTCGAAAATCTTTAAAAGATTCATTCGGGTTTCTCATGAGAACAATGTGGAACTTGGGATTTCTGATGAATAATAAACAAAAGAAAAAAATCATCCCTCATCGATCAAGATAAAGTGGCCGTCTGAAAGTACAATAAGAAGACGAAGGAAAAAAGCTCAGATATATTCTTTTTATAAAATCTTATTGTTTGAGACGCCTATGGGGAAATATAGTTTATGGTCTTTTGTACAAGGATGTCGTGGAGTCTCGTATAAAAAATATTCAGGTTATTCAAGTTTATAAGACAAAAGCAGCTTACAAAACAATTAACAAGAAACAAAATTTTTCTCATTAATTAGTTTGAATTAATCCCTTAAAAAATCAAAATTTAATTACAAAATTTGCTGCTTGCAGTGAAAAAATTTGTATTAAGATTTTATCCTCGAATTTAAAATTGATTTTTAATTACAAATAAGGAATAAAATTTAGAAAAAAAACCACTTGAATTAATGGTTAATGTTAAAATTAGCATAGCAAATATTGATTGTTCTTTTGGTTGAAACTGTAATGAAATAAAAGCAAATATTCTATTGATAAATAACAAATTAGAAAATCATACAAATAATGGTGACTCACATGCCCATTTTAATTCTCATGGTGAAGATATATCTATAATATATACAATATAAGAAATATAATAAGCTTATTATTTAGCATAATACTCAAAATTGATAATAATAAAGATTTAAAATAAATAATTGAAATGTTGAAAAGTAATTTGAAAGTTCCATTTCATTAAATTCAAAATATGGGAGTAATTCTAAATGCAGAATACTGAGCAAAAAAGAAAGAATTTAATGAGATAAAATTTATGGTAGTGAATATTTGTTCCTGCTGTGCAAGATTAGAATTTTAAGAAAATTTTTGTCTCAATGGAAGAGAAGGAAGGGGTGGAGGGGAGCTTCAAAAAGAATGTGGCCAACACGTTTGCTGGTCAGTATCACAGGATATCGTTAATTCATATTTGTAAAATTCTCAATTATTTTATGTTCATGTTATTTGCAAGGATACCTAAACTACTTGAACGACATTTCCTATATATCATGGAATGTAAACCGGAATGCGTTTTAGCTTGCACAAGTGGAATTGGAAGGTACATCACACTTTGTTCTAAGAAGAATATATAAAGAGGTTATAATCAAATTTCAGCTTTGAAATGCTCATAAAAGGAAAGCTACAGGATCAATTATTATAAAACTTGGTAATAGTTTAAAGGAGGACATGGCAACTTTTATCTCGCAGAAAAAAAGTTCGAAAACTCATCACCAGCTATGTATGTAATATTGTTTTAAAAGCTAGCTTCAAAAATTTAACAAAGATGCTGTATACAATATTGTTAAAAAAAATAAGACTTATTGACATCAGTTTAAAATGTTTAAATTTAAAAACTTTCTACAAAGCATGCTTAATGAAGCTTCCACCATTTTCTGAAAGTGAATTAAGTCGCATTAATGTATTCTCTACAAAAGTCTGCGTATTAGGAGGAATGTTATGAATATGTCGATGTATCATGCCTTAATTTGGATTAACAATACTGCAGGCAGCATCATTCTCCACCTTTCCTGTAAATGAGTTTTGATTTTGGGGGAAGTGGCTTAAAAGAAATGTCCCTGACATTATTTAAATTATAACCTGGCACGTTAACATTATTGATTCCGCAGTTTTGCTTTTATGACCATTTCAAAGTTGAGAATTAATTATAATCCTCCTGTATATGGCTTTATCTATGGACATATTTATAGATAAATTTAAAAAAACAGATGTAATGAAAAGTCGTTATCTTTCTAAATGTCCTATAAAAATAAGTTTATCAATTCAAACAGAATAATTTCGAAATCAAACTGCATTCTGAAAGCTTTTTGAAGAATCAGTATATAGTGTATATAGCTTCTTAGCATCAATTACGACATTAAATCTTCATTAGGAAGAAAAGACATTATTAGCAAGATATCTTGTAAACAATGGATTGTATTACCTAGCCTAAGTTCTCTATGGTTCGATTAAAGAACCAGATCAAGTTATCTGAACGAATAAACTGGGATTTGCGCTGAAAAGGAGATTCCAGGAATGCAACTAATCGGATTTTCACTTCTTTATCAAGAAATTAAGATGGCTTTAAAAAGACGAGAGCGTAACTTTATTTAAGGAAGAGATTTCTCAAATTTAAAGTATCGTGACAAGGAATCAGGTAGAAAACAGACCCTTTTAAGAGATAAGTGGTACATGAAATATTACCCAAAAACATGCTTGATTCTTTAAGTTAATCCAGAAGAAAGTTTCCTGCATGAAAAAAATATTACATTTTATGCAGAAAATATCTGTAGTGGAAAGTAACTCGAATTCCCTCCATTTAAAATTCAAAGCATTACATCGTATGACAGAGGAGCTAGAAATCCAAGGTACGCATTATTTATTCTGAGATTTTGTTAAAGCAGGAGCCTCTTATCCTGAAAAGAATTTGCTTACATCAGTCTTTCTGTGATTACACTGTCATGTAATGCAGCTTCCATTTTTTTTCACAGGATAAAATATTTGATTTTTTAATGAAATTAACCATAATTTTTATGTTAAATATGTCAACTCACGTTCTTCAAATAAGCATAAATATGCGATTAATGCATAATCAAATATCCATAAGCATGCAATTAATGTAAAATTAAATATGCATAAATATGCTATTATTGCCTCGTGAGAAATGCAATTAATGCATAATCAAATAAGCATAAAAATACAATTGATGTATAATCAAATATGGATAAATACACAATTATTGTATAATTAAATATGCATATATTTGCAAAATAAAATAAGCAATTCATATCCCTAAATTGATTAGAGCGCATTATTTATAATTTAAATAATAAGTTGATTAGTTTTTGAAATCAATTCATGCTTCGATTAAGCTTCGTATTTTAAGAAATGTTTGAAACCCAGCACAAATATGTACTTTTTTATATTAAATGTTTGACATCAATGGAATTATTCACAGTTAAAATTACTGATATTAATAAACAGTTTTGAACTGTTCCCATAGTAAATCTCAACATATTAGCATTTAATAATCCATCGCATTTCTGCTGAAATAAATGGACGGAGCACAGCATCAGACCTGACTCGCTTACTTATCTAGACGCTTAGGTCACATTGGTCTATATGCTCGTAGACCTGTTAGATGTGTTCCACTTACTGCAACTCACTGTCGCCTACGGTTAACCTGGAGTAAAGAGCATGTATTGTGGATACGCAACAATGAACTTGTGTGATGTTTTCTAAAGAGTCCAAGTTTAGTTTGCACATTAGGTGCATATTCCCGGCTCCCAAGGTACCGAATTCGGTACCGATAGGTCAAGCGGTCTGGCCTGTATAGAGCAAACGCCCCCAGAAACGTTGAACTTTATTATAAGTATAGATTAATTGCATTCCGGGTTCTTTGTCTGGAATATGGGTTTTGTTCTAATGGATGCTAGAAATGCTTGAAAAATCATCCGGAATTCGAATATTGTTAAACTACAATTACCGGTGCACTAATTAAGAGAATTAATAAAATCTTGCTTTATATTTGCATATTTCAGATTCAACAATTAGGAATGAAAAGTGAAGGACAAAAAAAGTTTATTTGCAATTTTATATGATGTCGTTTGAAATCTTTGAAATTTTATTTTGATATTATGTATTATTTTTGAATTTCCATATTAATTTAAAATTTCAAAGAAGCCAGATTATTCATAAAGTCTAAAATTTCTTTTAAATTAAATATCACATGTGTATAAATTTATTATTCTATTCGAAATTCAATGTTTACTATTATACATATAAAATTGATCTAAACTTATTAATAAATGATTTTTGAAATGTAACCAATAGATAAAAATAGTTAATATTCACCAATTTTTTTAAGAAACATCATAGAAAATTAAATTTATTATTTAATTATTTTAGTTTGTTTAATTCTGCTTTATTAAAAGTTTAATTCAAAGAGAATTGTATACATGTTAATTCTTGTGATATGAATGTTTAAGCGATGCAAAAATTTCTAACCAACAAACATTTTTCATAGAAATATTTCTCATAAAAACCAATAAATATCATTATCGCATTATTAATTCTTAGCTCTTATTACCTTTCATTTATAAATCACTCAGGCAATTATTAATCAGAATTCAGAAAACTGTTATTTTCAAAGCAATATAGAACATTATCGCAGGATCAGTCCCCGTCATGGCAAAGTCATGATGATTGGATTTGCTACCTGAGACTAATTATTGATATCAATCATAAGAAGAATTCTATCAGACATTTTCGAATCTATTAACAGTGCATTATCTCCTGGTTAAATAATCGTCAAATATTTTTCTTTTGTTTAATAAAATAATCTAACAAATATTTTAGAATGGTTTGTCTTATTTAATAAAATTAAATGAAAAACTCCACTTATTAGATTATTTTTGCTGAAAATTACATCCTATTGAAAAAGGAAAGATAACACGAGAAAAAGTTCCAATGAGATCGTCATATTACTCCATCGGTGAGAGAAAGAATGGGCTGTCCCCGCTTCATTTCTTCAAGTCGATCGAATTAATTTCGTGTTACTCCTCTTCTTAAATTACCCGCTATCTAAAATTATTTGATGCGACACGAAGAACAACAACGACATTCCATTCAGTAATATCTGAGAGCAATATCACAAAAATAAAGAATGTATTTGCAGACTTTATCTGAAAAATAAAAGGAGCAGACACTTTTGCTATTGTCTTGAGCATACTGGAAGGATTTTCATTTCGTTGCCTACAGTGTCGGATATCATTTTTCGACGTGCTATTAGGTTTCTAAAATTAATTATTAATTTGTTCCTTGTTTCATGAATATGCTCATTATTTTTCAACTTAGATGTAATAGAGGAACTGCAGTACATTAATTGTCAAAAGATTGAAAAGACTCTGAACATTTCCACTTCTTCACCAAATTTGATTTTAGGAAATTTGTGCAATATGGACTTATGTTGTATTACTCTACTAATTTAAAATCTCTTTGAATCTAATGCGGAAAAATAAACAAAGATTATACTTCATGATTTACTCTGAAAATTGTTTTAATGATAATTTGAATTTTATTAGAACGTATGAAATATCTAAACCCATTGTCATATTATGCAAAAGCAATAAAATCATTAAATTTACGAATACTCAATGATGGAATTTTTATCAAAAATTATTTACTCTCAGCTTATTAGTGAAACATGAATTATTTCTTTGAAAAAGTTTACAATGACTCATAATTTCAACAGAACTGAGGAAAGACAATTTTTCCCTGAATTTTTATTGAATTCTTCAGAAATTTAGAATAACCATTAGATAGTTATTCACATATTTAGGTATATTTCTCATATATTTAATTTTTTTCTCGGCTTTTAGTCATATATTTAGGTGTATATTCGGGATAGTATTCGTATATTGAGATAATCCTTCTGTAATTATACTTGCATTTTGATATTTTGCAATTTTTGAACCGTAATTTAGGTTTGAAATTACACTCGCACACTCCTATTACTGATAATTGCATTTACTATCGTTCCAATGTAAGTCACTACGTAAAGCATTCTCATTCAAAAGGTTATAACCCATTTAACTTGCCGTGCCATATTTTGTCATATCTAAGATTAATGTTGACTTAATGTCACTTAAGTAATTTGATCCATGTATAATAACAGGGCTGGATTTTTGTTTATCAGCATTTCCCCATAGACACGATCTAGTAATAAAATATCTATCATTGTTTATGATGTTAATTTGTATTGTAGAACAATTTACAAAGAAAATATTTCGTTTAATCTTAAAAAAGAACTTTTCACTCTGCCTTTTAAAAGTTTTAATATAAATTTAATTATTATTTTAAAAGTCTATAATAGCATTTATATTTGCAATTAATATAAATTCACATATATTTATAAGAAAATTATTCAAAATTTAGATATAAACAAATGATTCCATTGAATAATAGAATATTCCCAATTCTTTTTGTGAAATTAAGGAGATTCTATACTGAAGCAATGATATTGATATATTTAGTATTGAAAACCTTCCTACAAGATGCTTTCTCTTTAAAAATGTGATTAGAATGAGCTCTCAACTTATTTTATTGTACAAATATGATCTCATAAACATACATCTGCATCCGAGGAAAATCCCATTTCCTTAACGTATATGATATTTTTTTCCAATTTCGCTTGCTCTAATCCTTCTGTTTAGACTTTGACTCGGCACACATGGCCTTAGAATGCCGAATTTAATAATATTTGTAAACATATCATAGCAAATGGATTGTTTCTTCAGTAGAAAAACTCTCACTTTACCTGCATTATAGGTCAGCTGTTAAATTGATCACATGCATTTCTGGAATTTCCATTTCTTTGTCTCAGAGAAAAAAAAAATCCATGGATTCGGAAGTCCGATGTGCAACCTAGCAATCTAGTTTTGACTACAGGATTGCAAATCATTTTTTTCTTCAGATTTTTGTGAATATTCTCTCACTACATTTTTTATGCGCAAACATCCTTAAAATTTGTTAAATAAATTCATGTTTAAAATATTTTTATAAGTGGAATTTTAGAGTTGATATTTATCCTTACCTATATTCTTCTGTCTTTTACATAATGTGCTTATTGGAAATTAATATGTTCTGACACAATCTGTAATTTCTTTTGTGTTTTGATAAGACTCAGAAAAAATATTTTTCGTGTCTGCCAAGATCGAAAAGAGTCCTGGAACGGGAACAAGGAATTCATGGATCTTCATGGGTTAAAGTGGCACAATAAAAACAAATAAGATATATTTTTGCAAATTTTATCAAGTTTATTCATTTATATTGTCATTATTTGTTCACAGTTTATTTATAGTTTTATTGCACAGTTCATATCATATTAATCTAATTATGACGCGAACTGGAGAATTTCTTTCCGAGAACATTTAGAAATCATATTTTTATGTGCTTTAAATTTTTTTCAGAAAAGAATTAATTCATTCAAAAGAACATTTCATTCATAAAAAGTAAGAATAATTTAAAAATATACAAGTCATAGTTTTCAGTCGATTGGTACATATAAATTTAAAATCAATTTCATTTAGAAAGTTTCTCCAACTATCATTTAACTGCTAATAAAATTTACAAATTGAAAAATAATTATTCAATTCATGTATTTATTCAGAATCAAAGCATTTTATGAAAATTTCAAAACAAAAATAAAATTCTAAAATATAATTTAATTATATTAATCTGCATTTTCGAAATTGAATTATTGAAAAATTTCAATTTTCATATATCATTATGTTTGGAGTTTGTAATGACTTGATCACTATCGAATCAAATGAAAGAGTAGTATTCCAGATAAATGCTTAATTTACAGCCTTATATTTTTACAGAGGAGCCATCTGTTCTAATATAGGTTAAATATTCGCTATTTACACATGTTGAAGTTTTACTCTGAAAAAAAAATATTGAAGGAAAGATTTCTCCATTCATTCCAAGAAAAACACCATGAAGCTAACACTAGAACAGCTTCCAGGTGGAGCATCGAAATCTCCGTGCCTCATTCCAAAGGTTCCTCCAGCCCAACAGACAATTTTTGCTCTCCAAAGTCCACCTCCTTAAAAACCATTCACCCATGTCAGCTTTCCATCAGCTATCATCCAACAGAAATTTCCCTCAATTGTCGCCTCTGTCTTTCGTGGCGTCGGACTGTCCATCAACGACACGTTACGGCAATTGACCCTCGCTAAAAATGATCATTTACATACTCACTAAGAGACTTCTAGAAAAGTATTTTTCGTGCTACAATAACCCCAAATAATGTGAAATGATTGTATTTACTTTTTGTAATTTGTAGGAAGTATCTTAAAACTATCTTATTTTTATTGCATTTCTGTATGTATTATTATTATTGTAGCTTATGTATTTATGTTTTTTGTGTATCTTTTAACCAAAACAGATATTGGTTGTTATTCTCACCTCTTGAAAAAATAGAATAGTTTTGCAAATTTAGAACTTCTTACACAAAACATTTTAAGCTATATCTCGCCGTCATAAACGATATATTGTTTACGATAGCGAGAAAATATATTCCTAACAATAAAACATGGCTTAAAGAATTCTGATACCTTTTTTTCTTTTACTGAGCGAAAGTTTTATCGCTTCTTTTCTTCTCGTTATTTTTATTAAAAAAATAAGTCATCTAAAAATGAAAATAATTACTTTTTTGTAGGATTTTCTAACAGGAGTGTATTATGAGTTTTTAGTTTCTAATAATAAATAAAAGGCTATTGAAAATTCTAATCCATGACAACAACACTAACTTTAAGGATTTTTTTTATCTTTCACCATTAAGATCATACCAAAATGTTTTAATTCATTTTAAAATAAATATTTGAAAGGGTCACAAAAACTTGATGGAAATATTATCAAACAGCATAGCAATTGAAAAGGATTTACTTATATAAAAGGAATCAGATTATGAAAATATACGAAGTTGAAAAATTATTTTCAATATGCTTTCAATCGTTTCATTTTAATGAAAATTCAATAATCAAGAGTATAATAAATATTTAGTATATGTCTTTAAAACTCATTTATTTTTAAAGGTTGGGCTAAAAACATTTTCAAACCAAATTATTTATTCGAAAAGTAAACGCTACAAAATTTCGTATTCAACGATCTAAAATATATCATAATAATTTAATTATATTGAGGTCGGATGTCTGTGCTATACAAGGCAGATGTTTAACTCTATAAAAACTCTTGGCTTATAAAACCAAGAATTGATAAGTCTCGCTGCATGTATAGGTGCATTATCATCCTTGAAAATTCCATATCTGGCAAGAAACAAAGTTTGCATCATAGGACAACTAACATTTCTCTATACTTCTTCCCAATGATCCTTTCTTTCGGGGTTACGATTGGTCCAACAAAGAAACCATGTCATGGCTGTCCATATCATAATAGATACACTCCCACGTTTGTCAGTTGGAGGAATACAATTACGATCATTCGTTTGTGCAAGTATCCTCCAAACGTTTATCCATCCTGTTGTAGGGAGAAACTTGAAACGCGATTCGTCGGACTCTATTGTTTTATTCCCATAAGCAATCTACCAGGTTTTGGGAGGGTGGCACCACTGTGCACGACGTTTATCATTAACATCTGTGGCAAGTAGCTTGGGAATTGCTGCTCTGTCATAAATGCCCCGTTTAAGAAGTTGCCATTTAAATGTAGTTGTTGTTTGTGTTTTTTTGGTGCAAGAAGTCCATGTTTGGCCCTTCTGCTTCAAGCAAACGGTGGAGTCAGAAAGCAAATTACAAAAAAAGATACTTAAATATAAAGGAAGCAATCAACTCCAAAATTAAAGCATTAATAAAAAATGTGAAATCTGTACGATATTAAATATATTTAAATGAAAAACGCTGATGTAAGACAAAAGTGAAACAATAAAGCCAGTTAATAAGGTCAAACATGAAGTTAAAAAGAGTTAAATATAATGATAAATGGTTTTTTAAAATTTAAAAATGTTTCAGTGATGTTTCTCACCCATCAGATCTTCTAAAGTTAATGGCAATGACTTAAAATTGTATGAACAAGAGGAATTAAAAGATGAACACTCGATTAAAATGTATGTTAAAATTAGTATGACATGAAGGGCACTTTGATGCCGGATCGCCAAAATTGAGGTGTAGCGATTATGCCCTTTGAGAGGCGAGTCAATTTGACATCAACCCTCGTATAGGGTAAAGAGGCCACAGTTCAATAGTGCCATTTAAATGTTATCACTGAAGTTTGAGAATCCAAATGGGTATTGATGTCACTGTTGCTGCCATTGTTTGCTTTTTAAACTCTATAATCCACTCTCGCTTTAGTCGGTCGCTTTAACTGAGCTTCTCTTTCAGCCTACTATTTTGCTTTCATGAGCTTGTCTTGCCGCGCTGTGAGTAGAATGTCATGAATTTCAGCATTGCACCTCTTAAAACGCCTAGAATTGGGATTAAAATTGTGTTATTAGAACATAATGCAGAAGTTTGTCACATTTGGTGATTTATCCTCAACTAAAGTTATAACCTGATTACCAAATTATGCATTTTCTGAATTCTTACGAATTATCTTAATTAAGTCATTAATTAGTTTAAACTGTTTTGGAACAATCCCGAGATAGTCAAATTACGCATACGCCGATATTTAGAAAAAGATTTGTTTTCATCTCAAGATCGGTTGAAGTCCAAAACTTGGTCAATCAGAAAAATTAAAAATGAAAGTTATTAAAAGAAATTATCTTTATTTATACAGATATAAAGAGGCAGAAATCGTAAGATTTTTTCAAACTGATGTTTAAATTGGTTAATGATAAATAAATTCAGACAATTAATAACTGAAAAATAATAGTTTTTTCACATGATAACTTGAAATTTGAGATAATAAATTTATTTTTTTATATATATGTATATATTTATGTACATAATACATTTCTATATGATGGTTTTGAATAAGCTTAGATTTATCTGTAAATTTAAATAAGTTCCTTAACAGCAAAAATATTAAAGTAACGGACTTAAATATTATTATACATTTCTCTGTAGTAAAAGACGGTCATATTTATCTCATTTCTGGCACCATGAGAGCATTCCTCTGAAGGTGAAACATTAATATTCGAATAAACCATCTCGTAATAGCCTCCTTCAGCTTTTAGCTCGTATAAAGGCATGGCTCGTCAAATGAACACCACCCTGCCATGAGGGTAGTTACAAACTGCCGCCATGTTGCGTCTATTTGTCAGAGGTGCTAGAGGGGAAGAAATGGAAAAACAGCCATTAAGTTTGTGTTCAAGAGATGGAAAGAATTGCTCAAGCGCGTAAAAACTCAAATTGAATAAAGCGCGATAATTTTTTTTGAAGTAAATAGTACAAAATTGCTTTCAAGCCAGGAAATGTAAAATATAGCGCCTAATATTATTCATATGCGCAAATGCTGACATTTCGAAATTTTAGTTCACTATTTGTTTTAAATAATGATATAATATAAGAATTAAAGGATATTGTTTAAGTGAAAAAACAAATATTTTTGTTAAAAATTTCGAGAAAAAATAATTTATATTAAATACATTTTAATTAAAATTAGGATCATTATTATACGCTTAATTATTACCCTTCCACTAAAGATATAGGAGTATTTTGGCAACAAATCAAAATATAGTCTTATACAGCATTATGCAATTAAGAAATTAACATTTGTAGTGTCGCGGAAAGGTCCGGAAACTATTTAAGTTAACTAGAACTATAAAACTTTAAACGATAGGAAAAAACACTAACTGTCCGTTAATATAAAAATAATCGCAAATCGATAATCAGGAAAAATATATTTTCCCAAATGGATCTGATGTCTGCTTATTTCTCGCTTTCATTTCAAACGAGCAGTCGTTTATCATTTTAGACACATATTGCGTTATTGAGAGGATTTAAATGTATTCAATGTATTAAAAGGATTTTAATGTATTAATGCCAAGTTTCTTTTTTTTATTTCTTGATACTCTTATAATTAATTGATTAATAAATAATAAGGGAATTTAATTCCAGAATAAACACTTTAAACATTACTGTCACTCAAAATTCTTTTTAAAAAAACTAAAAAACGTTTTTCAGTTAACACTAATATTTTTTATCCCCTGTAAATAATGTTACAAATACGTTATAATTTATGAACTATATTTTCACAATTTAGCTAATCATTATGTTCAGCAACAAATCATTTTTATAATTTAATAAATCGTCAAGTTCAGCAGTGTGTGTGTGTGTGTGTGTGTGTGTGTGTGTGTGTGTGTGTGTGTGTGTGTGTGTGTGTGTGTGTGTGTGTGTGTGTGTGTGTGTGTGTGTGTGTGTGTGTGTGTGTGTGTGTGTGTGTGTGTGTGTGTGTGTGTGTGTGTGTGTGTGTGTGTGTGTGTGTGTGTGTGTGTGTGTGTGTGT
>JAPMOQ010001510.1:96897-150385 GCA_026543055.1 Argiope trifasciata | reverse complement strand
GATTTCAAAGGGAAATATTACATTAAAAGACTATCTATAAACGGGTTCTATGTAACTCTGACGTCATGTTTATCGAGACGTGGGTAAACAAGCATTGGATAGGTTTCTTATTTACAGGATACAGAAATATATATGTTCCACTTAATAGCATTACTGTTATTTTTAATAATAGCTAGAAAACGTGATTAATTGGTTCATCATCTCAGACAGCAATTATTAATGCTAACGAAAATTATCATAAAGTTGTCTGACATTTTGTTATAAGTATTAAATTAATAACCTGCATTTGATGTGTGCATGCGAACAAACCAAAAAGGTGTAATAAGTTAGTTAGATGAAGTTAAATACATCACAATAATAAAATAAATCAAGATACAAAAGTTAAATATCAGCTGAAATTAAAATACTTTTACGAAAATAATACTTACACTGCTATGTTAGAATATGAAAACTAATAATTTACAAAACACCCAAATTAAAATTTATCAAAGGTAGAGAAAAGTGGTGAAGCAGATATGAGGGTATACAAACATTTAATAATCGGCACAGAACAAATCAGATAGATATAGCAGATACTTCCATACTCGTCATATCTTACAAATTCTAACTATATTAATAAAATATAACACAACTTAGATACTATGAAATATACAATTCTAACAAAGTTTTGAAAGAATGAAGTGCATATAATAATAAAGTAAAATGCAGATATAGCAGATAATTCCATACCCGTTATGTCTTATAATTTCTAACTATATGGATAAAATAAATCATAAAATTTAGAAATTACGAAATATACAATTCTAACAAAGTTTTGAAAGAATAAAGTACATATAATAATAAAGCAAAATGCAGAATAAGAAACTCAGTTGGAGATTTGAGAAAATTACAGTAAAAGAATAAGGTTATCAAAAAGGAAAAAATAACTAAATATGAAACAGAACGTACCAAAAGAATAACGGATAAGATTATAGTATAGATGAAAGTATATATGAAAAACTATATAGAATAGATGAAAAAATATTGATGATAAAAAAGTAGCTTATACTATCTCACATTTTATGAATCATAAAACTATTTCAAATCTCATTATGAAATGATTGTACTCTCTAAGCATTATTATGCAGAAGCATTATTTCACTACATTTTGAATATTGTTGCCATTAAAAGAAGCAGGAAAGAATTTTCTCTTATAAATCTGTATTTTTTTCATCCATGATTATAATGCCTAGTGTTTCCCTAATCAGTATCACAATCACAATCTGATGCTTTTATAGAATGGCATAGAAACATAGAGAAACAATCTTGAGTAGTCGAAATTTGATTTATGCTTCCTCACTTTTCGAATATCAAAAAAAGGGCAAATTTTGAATTATTTTATAGATTCGATTTAGTTTTCTCTTTTCGCATGATTAATCTTCAAATTTTAAATTTAATCCAAAAGTTAAGAATTTTGAAAGGAAAATCTATCTGTTTCGTTTAGTTACTTTTTTTGCCTAGAGAATCTGTATAATTTTTACCCATTATCCACTATTAAACATTCTATCTAATGAAGGACTTGTATCTTAGCATTTCTTGAGATATTATTAATAAAAAGATAATTATGATCTTGAATCAAGTACCCATACTGATGGAGATAACAAGGATGATTTCCTTCATAATAATTCTCCTTTTTAACCATTTCGTTAAAAATAGCTATCAATTCTACCAAAATACCAGATATAACATTGAGTTTTATAATTACTCTCTAAAATTTTAAAGGCTTAAGGCATACAGTTTCATTTAATAATCTTGAGCCATCAAAGAATATGGTTTTGACTTTACCTTTAATAAAATCGATTATTTTCGAAAATAAAAAATAGCGATACTTTCAGAAGGTAAGAAATCGGTTTGTTTTAGTTCCATGTAGCTTAATTGTTTTTTAATTGCAACTCCGCTAATAAAAAGGATTGTTCTACTTTTTTCTTTTGCCGTTATAACAGATGGCGGGAAAACTGTTAATACCTGTGCTGTTTCAGATGAAATTGTTCGGTATGTCTTTGCAATATATGTGCTGCTTCGTATGGCACATGCCCGCTGTTGTCCCGGATAAGCCCGCTGTTTTCGAATACAGCGATTCAAACCAATAATGAGTATCTCTTGTTTTAGAATCGCCAACTAGGGCCAAAAGTACCACTTTGTCATTCACGCATCACTCATTCGCTTGCACAACCCCTTTTTACAGGAGGGTCCATTCACACATCTTACAGATAGAACAGAAGAACCGGAACATGCCCGAACCGGAACTCGAACTCAGGACGCCCAAATTACGATTAAGACGCTCTACCTTGCAATGAATCAAAAGAGTTTGTCTTTGAGTTGTATTTAGTTTATGTTTGCTTCTAAAATTACAAATGGGCATTTATACAATACTAGCTGGTACCCGGAGCGTTGCTGCCGCAGAAGAAATAATTTTGGAAATATCATTTGAAATTTGAAATAGTTATCTTGTTTAATTCGGAATGATAGGGAAAAGAGATATTCATTTTCTTGTCAGAAATGAATACATTCATTGAAATGGAAGGATATATAAAGGAGAAAACGTAAGTAGTATTCATTCTATTTTTTTATTATTCTGTTCTACAAACAAATATTTATTTTTATGTATTAGATTTGTGTGTTCTTTTAGAATTGTAAAGATAGGTATTCTTTCAGAATGGTAATGAAAGAAATTATTTATTGCATCTTGTGATTCGTATAATACTTGTTCACAATTCTCAAGTTTAATATAAGAAAATATGACTAAAATATTTGCTATTAAAATTGATTAAACACAGAAAATATATTTATACCATAAAATCCTTAATACAATTTTAAAAATAATTTTTGAAAACCAAGATGGTGCAAAATTATTTATACTATAATTTTTTCAGATGTTAAGGCAAAAAACCCTAAAAGTTCATTAAATGTTTGGTTAAAATTTCAAACTATAGGATTGGTTCCTCCAAAATATTCTCGCACAATCTCTGATAAAACTATGACCTCAGAGAAAGACTTACATTGCATTGACGTACAATAGTAACGAAATATTGACTTAACTTGAATATTGGCTTGAATTTAGCATGTTTACTGAATAGGTTGTTTCTCCTTGCCGAGTTACTTGGTCCATGGTTAATAGATGCGGTCAATAGATCTGAAAAAAATTTGTACTTTAGATGATTGTATTATGTTTATAACCTTCACGTAAGTGCGAGCGATAAGCTGTCGAAGTTTTATCGAAATCGGATGAAAGGTACGGCTGTGCGTAAGAGACATACAGATACACATTCATTTTTATTTATATAGATATTGGTTTAATCGTTATTCCAAATTTCAGCGCCATACAGCATCTTTTTTCTGTAGCGTTTTTATAGCGTTATTGATGCGTTTTCTTTGGCGTCTTCTTTGGCGACGAGGGACTTATTTTTATGTTGCTTTTCTATATGGAATCATTTTCCTTTGAATGTTCAAAAGTTAATCTTTAAGATATCCAGATGGGGTATCTATGTCACATCTTATGATCAAAAGTAATACCAAGATAATCAAAAAAAGGATGTTAAAAACAGCGAAAAACTAGATAATGCAAATGTTACATTTAATACTCATGTGTGGTATTCTAATTTTATGTATTTCTGTATTTTCTTCTTATACTTATTTTGCAACTCTAGTATGGCTAACAAATTAAGGAATATGAATGTTCAAGGTTTGGTTTGAATAATTCACAAGTTCACTAAAATTGTGTTGTTATTCTGTTGTGAAGTTAAAATTCATATCAGGACAGTAGAAAGAAGTTCTAGTGGTGATGTTTGAAAGAATATTTCATCAATTTAAGCATATCTTATTATATCTAGTATAGCTCTATAGAATAAATGTAAACCATTTGACTGCACATTTTTAAAAATCTCTATTTAGATACATTATTTGCAAATAAATTGAAATATATTTCAAAATGAATTGGTATTGTCTGTTACATGATAGTAATATGATGCGTTAAAAATCTGTAATGTTATTTAAAACAAGCAAAAGTCATATCTGTTAAAATATACAGTACTTCGGTAAAATAATGATCATCTTTCCTTATTGTAAATATATTGAAAAAAAATGTGGCTGCAATATTGCTCATTATGCAAAAGCATGGCAAAATAGCGACGATTTATTTATGTCATTTGTTTGTGCACTGAAAATACACCAAGAGCAGGGGTACTTTTTTCTCTTTTTTTTCAAAGATGGTAGGCGCACAGTACCACTAAGGCAATTACTTTTTTGATCCTTATTCGAAGCTTTTTTATAGTAAAGTTAATAGTTTATTCTTGTTTCTTGTTTAAGTTCATGCTTGCTCTTAATAGCTCTTTCATTTTTTTACGTTGCTATAATTTATATGAGAGGAGTGGGTTTGTTCTTATTGATATAAGACATGTAAGACCAGAACAAATAGAATATTGGGGCTTAAAAAACTCAAAAAGAAATTAAGCTTTTCTTAATTGGCCTGCCAGAATTTGTTTTTAATAGATAATTAACTGATTTCCTTTATGTAACAGTCATTTATATAATCTAGCGTCAGTCTTTTATGTAATAAAATTTCCTTCGAATATAATGAAGCTATTTAGGGTATTATAACATTCATCAGAACTAATTTAATTACTTAAATTCAAAAATGTCCCATTTCAGTAAGAAAATGAGCTATTCTAATCATTAATATTTTCTTTTTTTCTTTAGAACAGATTGTTAGTAAATCTGTTCAAAGTTTCTCATATTATCCATCTGCGTGTTAAGAAATAAATTTATAAATCTTTTTAAGAATATAATATTCTTATTTTAACTCTTCTAGGAAGTATATTTCGTCTGACCTAATAAAAAGAATTCAGTATTATCATGAAAAAAAGTTAACAACATAAAAGTACTTTTAGCGAATTACTGATTTTAATCATAATAAAACTGAACTGAATTTCAGCATTAAAATTTTGCGGATGATATCTACACTGAATACATTTTTTATAAGTCCTTAATGCATTATCGCTTTAGTTTAAACCTAAAGCTTAAATGATATTTTATTGCAGGGAAGATATAAAATTTTCTTTCATTTGGTTTTTATTTTTTGATACAAATTTTGTTACTTAATATAATATCATGTCTCTACTTCCACAATTTTGGAACTTTCGGAACGATATTTATTTAGAAACGCTCTAAAAAAATATCATTCAGAAGCGCTTTTGTGCGAATGCTGACAAATCATCGATATTCGATCATCTAATATAGCCTTTACATTGAAAGGCTAAAAAGCAGTCTCGAATAAATCACATTCAGAGACTTGACAAAATGTGATTAAATAAAAAGATGTATCCTTATACAAGATTCTAGAAACTTGATATCATTGAATTCTGCCAAGAAAAGGAATTTCGAATATTGCAGTTTCTCAGAGTAAGACAATTTCAATGAATTTCTCAGAGACTTTCCTCCCGAATTCTTTTCATATCGCTTTTTTTTAAATGAAGAGAGAATGCAATTCTCTGGTTCAGCAATGCATTGGGATATTTGAAGAAATAGTTTCTAGCCACGATGGTGTTTTCATCGGTTTATATTTCTAGTTATTTTTGTCCAAGTACTCATTTAATGGTTAAATCTTCGCTAAGAGGAGATGTTTGATGCAAATAGAAAAATGTATATTTGAGTTAAAAAAATTCATTCTTTTATGTGATAACTTATTAAGTTGTTTGCAACGGCATTTATCACTGACAAGCCCACTGATCACTGTCAGCTATTTTAAGACTACATTAGCGTCCCTTGTTTTTCAGTAACGGCAGTTAGGGCCAAGAGTACGACATAAATATGCGATGCTTCACATTCGCTTGCACAACCCCTTTTCCAGCGGGGCACATTCCCACTACTCACAGATAGAAGACAGAATAACAACCATGTTCGAACTGGAACTCGAACCCGGAACACACGCTACCCGTAAGCCAAAACGCCGACATAGTTTATTATAACTTAATATATTATACTTTATTATATTTAGTTTTTTATTTATTTATCAGTTTAAAAATTACCTTAATTTTCTGATTATGAGAGATATCCAGCTTGATGAGACATAAAAGAACTTATAGATAAATATGAAAAAAAAAGGAATCGAGAAAAATTTTATACTATTAAGATTTTATGAAAAATGTATTTGAAATCATTATTAATCAAATCTATATAATATTATGTCAAACAGTTTTGATTTCCAGATATTAATTTTCCAGGACGTAGTCTTAGTAGTTTTAAATTCTATGTTCAATTTTTTTTTCAAAAACGTGGGTAATTATCCTAGTAAGCTGTGTTAAAATCGTGTCGATTCTCCAGTAGACATGCGCTAAAATTGAGAGGGGGACAATAATATCCCACTTCTAGTTAAGAGTGGTCAATAGTTTCGGTGGTCAGTACAAATTATAGTTAAAACAATGAGATTTTATTATTTTCATTTAATGCTCGAAAGTAAGTTTTTTTTTTCGAGGAATATGATATGGGAAGACAATTCCGCTGCATTTAAACTTCGAACCATGATTATATTGATATATGAGTCCTTGATCAATATAAGGCTAAACAGCTATGCGTTCTCTTAATTACATCTAATAGTTGAATGTTCAGGATCTCATTTTTTATATGGTTACTTCAAAAATTTTAAATTAAAAAGCAATTTATTACAGATAGAAAAACAATTTACTAAAGATTAAAACCCCTTTATATTTACGTATTAATCTTTTAAATAATTTATTATTTAAAAAAAGACTTCAGAAATCTATATATTCAATATTTTAATATTTGTTTAATAACAAATCAAAAACAATTATGTTAATGTACTTACAAAAAATGGCCCCTAATAGCATGTGCTAAATATTAGATGCAGTAGCAGTATTATAATAAAACAGAATATTTGTGTCAAAGTGAGTAGACAGGCAAGGTAGCTGAATAAAAAACGATACTTTATCGATACTACGATCCCGAAATATTTCAGCCTAGTTATATTAAAAGCTTTGTTTAATTTTTATCTATAATTTTTTATTCGAAATTAATGATTATAATTAATAAATAAAAAATGTGATTTAATTTCACAAATTTATTATATTTGTAAAATTAATGATAAAAATGTCTTTTATGTGCGTTTAGTTTCTAATTCTCGATCAGAACCTTCATCTGACATGGTTATTCTTTAAAACTGACTATTTCTTAGTTTCATTTATTATCATGTGAGAACATTATATTTTTTCTCTTTTGATTTTTGGAGACTCAAAATGTTAAAACAACAAATACCTGAAGCCACAAATATGAAAGCAACAAATTGACTAATTATCAATTTTTTAATGTGGTGGTAAGTCATAAGTCAGATAACAACCTTTGGACAAGAGTGTACGTTTTTGTCTAGCGGTTATGTTACACGACTACGGACCCAATGGTCCCTAGTTCAAAACCTCGAGAACGCACACATCTCGATCTCTCAGGAAACATTGGAGCCGGCATTAAAGATTTAGCTTCTAAAAGAGAAACTTTTCAAAAACCGTTCTTGTGTTGCAAAGCGGAATGATTGGTCTATTTAAATTAATTTGATCTTTTTTATGGTAACATTAAAGGAAATAATTACATTTATTATTAATTTCTTTATTTATTACAAAGGATTATTAAGTGAATTTCAATTTGTAATTTGCTCGACAATTTGTTATTTCTAGTTGCATTTTCTTTCATAAACGTATATAAAAAAAAAACTTGTTTTCCAAAATTTGTTATCTAGTATTGCAGGTGTGTAAATTTTTTACAGATAATAACGCAATTACAGATAATTTAAAAAGGAAATAACAACAACTACAGTTTTCTGTCATCAATTTATAAAAACTTGTTTACAAATATTTTGTTATATAGTCTCAAAGGATTACATATTTATCACAAAAAACAATGCAATGTTGTTTATTTACAAAAAAAACCCAATAAGAATGATTATTAATGAAATTAGAATAGAAGAAAAATTAAAAATTTCTTGCTTGACAGCTAATTAAAAATTTGATAAATTGTGCTTTTTTACGTTTTAGAAACTGTGAACACGTTGAAACGCCCCCAAAACAGCGAGTACATGATAATGTATGCACATGATTATTATGGACTAACACATTAACGCTTTTAATTAACATAATGGCAATAATGCCATTATGTTAAAAGCGAACATTTTTCAAGAATTACTAATTAAAATTGTTATAACGCGATATGGTAATATCAAGAAAAGACTTCCTTATCAAATACTTTTGACTTGTTTTTTCTTAACAGAATTAATAACATATTTTTCTTTGATTTTTATTTACGATAATTTGTTTTCGTTTTAGATATTTAAAAAGAAATTTATTCACAATGCAGAATTATAAATTATATCAGAAATACTAATTACTGACTATTTGACTCTTTCCAAAAGTATTTAAAAGTTTGAGAAGTAAAAGATATAAATTCCTTATGTATACTAGAATAAATAAAAGATATATACTACTGTAATAAATAAAAATCAATTATGATAAATAAGTAAAGGAATGGAAACAAAAAATTTCTAATTGCAATTTCGTAGCATGCATTTCTTCAACAATATAGTGATTTCACAATATTGTGTGCGTTAATAATAGCATCGCGCTTTCGAAGTACTCTGCAAAGCATAATACTTGATAAGTTCATGACTGAAAATGTTGTCTGGCTTATATTTATTTATACTTTGAATATATTTAAAGGCCTATTCCTATCTCTAAGTGGCTTTTTAAATAGAAAATATTACAAAAACACTTTTATGAAGCATTGAACAAAAATTTGACTTTTGATGATTTGTTCTAAGATTTAATATAATGTGCCCTTTGGTATGTAAACAAGACAATTTTTAATTCTATCTTCCATTGTAAAATATTGTGTTCTTTAATGTTACAAGCTAGTACTAAGGTTAAATCGCTTATAAAATTATATTATTATGTTTACTTAGTTTTAATTTATTATTTATTCTAAATTTTCTATCGAAAAGTTAATGAATAACTATATTTATTTGAAATAAACATTCATTCAAAATTTTTGTTCTTTCTTAGCATTTAAATTTATATACCTCATTGTAATTTGAAAGAAAATATTTATCTGTCCATCAAGCTTTCTTACTTTTTAAATCATATTAATTTATATCTCATTGTGATAACATGACTATTTATAGTACGTTATGCGAACACAGCACGAAATTCTTAATGAATTTGTAAAACACTGATAAATTCTTAAAACCATTACATATAAGAAATTTATATAAGCAAACAAATTTCAAAATTGAGTTTTATTTGTATGCATTATTAATTCGAAAAAATATCTGATTTGATAGTATTGAATTTTATTTATTTATTTATTTATTTTTTTTGTGTGTGTGTGTAAACATCAGGAGAGTAGCATGTCAAACAAATATTTATATTAAATGGAATTTTAACTTATTTCTGGTAATTTATGCTAGAATTTATCATTAGATTTGTTGAAACAAATGAAGAGCATGGTATTGAAATCAGCTTCCTTAATTTATGATCTCTAGAAATAAGAATGTATATCAAATATATAATCTATATAATTGTAATCAAAATGATAAAAATTTTGTTTAAACCAATGGTCGAAAAAACGTTCCTTAAAGAACCATTTCTCTATTTATATTTTTCCAATAATCTAATACTATAATACGAGGAATGGTTGCCAAGTCGAAAATCGCCCCAGAATTAATAAACTCCGGTAAACTTGGGGGTCTGGGGTTTTTGGCCACGAGGAATCGATTGGCGCCAGTTTTGAAGCGCTACGGTCGAGCAGTTCGGAGTTACAGATAGGATATTTTCAAACTTTATTAGTTCGCCATAATGGCTACTTAAATTTTCAAGCGGTAAGGTGCTGCCATCTATAGCCAATATGGCGAACTAATAAAGTTTTATGTTTATGCTGTTATAGGTTTATAATATGTTTCTTATGTATGTATATATGTTTGGTTTTTCTAAATAAATTTGTCAAAAATATTGAACTTCAACACACTTCAATCTTTACCTTTACTTTACTTTTGTATAGAATAGTTCCCTTTCCAAACTCTAACTTTGTTTAGAATAGTTTACAATGGTGCACTTTAACCGGTTATCTTTTCACCAATGGTTTCACAAATTTTCTTATGGCATGTATTGTTTTGATAAATCACAATTGAAAATTTAAATCTTCGACTTAGCTTCGATACCTGTTTTCTCCGAGTGGAGCTCGGTCACCCGCTGGTATTAATAATAATAAAAAATTGCAGATCACAAGTTTGAATTAAGGAAAATTAAGTTTTGAAATATGAATCTATTGATTTTATTAGGGATGAATTTTATATGATGCTTTAACTGAAATGATTGCTGTAATTCACTCATCAATTGAAATATTTATCAGCAATATCACTTAGTTAACAACTATAAATTTAAATTATTACGTTGAAATAATCAATTGGTTATATTATTCTCAAATTATCATCGTTTTGTTCGAAAATCATGCCGATATTTTAAATCAGATTTGCAAGTTGTTGTTAACGCTACTTATCGCTGCCAAGCCAGCCCACTTGACGAGGCAAACGCCTTAAACCGAGATGAGCGTCTCTTGTTTGCCATTAGGCTGCCAAGAGTCAGCCTTAAATACTCATGCTTCACTTTCGTTGGTACAACTCCTTTTTAGAAGGGAGCATATTCATATACCTCACACATAGAACTCATATGAATATCAATAATCATGCCGAAACCGAGACTCTAACCCGAGCCACCTTGATCACTGGAAGGACTCGCTACCTCTATGCCAGGACGCCGGCAGGCCTGCAGACAATCGATTCGATTACAATACGGTGGATATGCCTTACTTGCGTAGCTTTGGAGATCATTTGACGGAGTTTATAAGAAAGAGATGATACAAGTGTTGTATGAGCAGGCAGTAATTTGCAACATAATCTATACTTATAATAAAGCTCAATGTGTGTGTGTGTGTGCGTGCGTGTGTGTGTGTGTTGGAGCTCTACAGGCCAGACCGTTGGACCTACAGCTACCAAATTTGGTACATGTATACCTTGGAGGTCCAGAATGTGCACCTCGGAGCCCTTTTTTCGAATGTTTAATTAGAATTTGAATTAATTAAAATTTAAGCGAAATTTTGACGTTTTTCCGCTATAACTTCCGAAAATATTATTGCACACATTTTTATATCAATTTAAAGATAAAAAAATTAGCTTTCTAATGGTATCAGTTTTTTAAATTATAATGTAAACTTCTATTTTTAATGAATTTTTAAAGAAAGATTTTAACCATGTTTTTATCACGTGACTGGATAAAATAAAAGAATGCCGGAAGTTCAAAAAAAAAATTACCATCGCAAAATAAATCTACAGAAATGGTACTTTCAGCACGTGACTGGATAAAATAAAAGAAGTATAAAATTTGATATTTTCTTTGAAAAATTAATGCAAAGCAAAGGTTTCTACAATCCTTTGCAATACCTATATCATTAACTCAATAAATCTTCTTTATTTACGGTAAACTTGATTGAATTTTGACAGGATATGCATTGAAATCCTGACTTAATGGCATATTTATGTAATCGTTTGCAATATCTGTATCATTAATTTAATACTTTTTTTCCCTTTCTCGCTTTCTTTAAAAAAACATATTTAATATTTTGGCAACATAATCGAAATTTTTTTTAATATTTCGGAAGCATAACCGATTGTTAAAACTGACTGATTTATAAAATTAAAGAATATTATTAGGAAAAGGTGTACTTTTAGAACTTTCCGTCCGTCACCTTAAAGAAAATACTAATTTCAGGTCAATCAATGCCCGTAATTACTTCAAGGCTAATGAATATGTGATTTAATTGAAAATTTTTGAACTTTTTACTCATGGCGAACCAGCTCGTCGCCAAAAGCGGCTAGTATTATATATGTAAAAAGATATCAGTACTATATCAGAAATTTATATTCGAGTGTTGCTTCAGCATCTTAAAAACGTTGTGCTTTCACGTCTTTTTAACTACAGAAAGAAAGCCAGACAAAGAATATTCTAGAAGGTAAAGCAATTTTTTTAAAAAAATGCCAATCATGCCTTGGCATAATCAATATTTGTAAGAGGATCGGCAGAGGATACTTTCCGCAAATTCGAAAAACATTATCAAGATAAATAAAAATGAAGGTTTGTCGGTATGTCTCTTATGTCTTCCTAAACCATTTATGCAATTGCAATGAAACTTGGTCAGCTCATTGTTTACGCCTATTGGATGGGTATAGGGATAGTGCAATTATCTATATCAATCAATTAAAAATATATATATTCGAACGTCAGTTGTAACTATTTATCAAGGATTCATTACCAAATAACCCGCAGAGGAGACAATAGATTCTTTATAAACGCTAAATCCAAGTTAAAGGCTGTTATTTTGTAGTTTTAATACGCAAATGTCATGCAAGTCATTCTCAGAGGTAACAACCTTATTATAAATGATGCGAGAAAGTTTTGGGCAGACTAACCTTGCAGTTTTTTTAATTTTAATTAAATGTTAGCGTTTTTCGCAGTAACCACCAAAAATATTGTAGTACAAATAATTTCGCACCATTTTCATTTTCAAAAATCATCTTTTCAACTAAATTAATGATTTTATGGCATAAATATGTTTAATCAATTTTAAAAGAAAATATTTTAATCACATTTTCTAAAATTAAATTTGAGAATTCAGGACGTATATTAAACGATTCACGAGATGCAATAAATAGTTCCTTTCATTACCATTCTAAAAGAACACCAAACTTTACAATTCTAAAAGAATACACAAACTTAATATATTAAAAATGAATATTTGTCTGTTCGTATTTTACATACTTTCGTACCGTTCATCCAATTTCGATAAAACATTGCCAAATTATTGATTGACTGCGCCATATTATTTTTGGGGGCGGCAGCAACGCGCCAAATATTAGCTAGTTGTGTATGAAAAAAAAATTGGAAATATACTTTAATGTATTTCAGGAATGTGTGATGGCTTTCAATGCATCAGTCTACTTGGATCAGCTTAATCGTTTTATTTCTTGATTAACTACATCGTTAATTTACAAAGTTAATTTACTATATTGTTCGGCCATCGACATGTAAGGGTCTTTGAATTCTGAAGCACAAAATTGAAGGGGGAGGGCTATTATCAAAAGAATACAGAGAGACCTTTCGTGAAGTTAATTTACCCCAGAGATTAGTACCAAAAGATAGAAAATTGAAAACTGAAGATAAGTTCATTAATAAATAATTAATTTTTAATGCTTTCGCCTCGTAATGGATCTAATTATGAGACCATGCTTTCATACAACGATATTACAATATCGAAATAAATTTGGGATTGTTTATTGTTATAAAATTAAAAAGATTCAAATAAACATCAGATTTCACAGTTGTCTGGTCTTAATCTGTTTTTATATAATAAAAGGGCTAATAAGCTGATAAAATAAGGGATAATGAAATAAAAAAGAGCCTGTGCATTCTTGAGGTTCGATCTCGGGATTATTGGTTCCGTAGCCGTGTACCATAACCGCAAGACAAAAGTGTACAATCTCTTATCTGGCTTACCACCAAATCCCCCCCCCAGTCAGTTCGAGGTGAGATGAACTATGTTATCGCACCACTTTTTTTTTTTTTTTTTTGGCTGATGAGAACGTTTTAATAACACAAAGCATTACAACGGGTTTTGAGAACTTTTGTAGCGCCAAGCGCTATGGCGACTTTTGCTACTGGTAGAGGGCGACACGAAGGTTTCCTTTTTTAGTTCGGAACCAAGGTCACCTATGTGCTACCATTGGGTATGTAGCCGTGTAACATAACCGCTTGAAAAAGTGCATACTCGTGTCCGGAAGTTCTAAGCTTTGAATAAGAAAAAATGAGCTTCAATCATACCTAAGAACTAAAAATACTTCTGACGTCACTTCATTCAAGTAGCAGAGGCCAATAAATATTTTATCGATAACTATTTCAGCGTTAAATTGTAGGAAAGTTTACTTCTAATTGATTTAACATGATCAATAAGAGACCGAAGCAAACTTTCATTCTTTAAAATCACCATATCATAAAAGCTTCATTTGATATTGTGATAATATCTTCAAAACTGACGCATGTTAATACATAACAATTACCAGAAACTGATTGTAATGTATTAAATGGATGGTCAAGCAAATGAAATAGATAATCAAGAACTGAGTACGTGATACTCTCTTCTTGATTCATTTAATATACCTCGCATTCGAAACCAATTTATATTTCAGAGTAAAGATGCATGTTTGAATATAAGCTTAGTGGTACAATAATCTTTAAAATTTCCTCTTACTGATCAAAATCTGGATTTTGATAAAATGTTTTTCTTCAAATATATTGATGTGAAATTTATTATTGTTTATTTATGATAATTATAATTTTATTAACACTAGATTAATCAAGAGTCATTTTGAATCCTCTGACAAAAAGTTTCGTTAATTTTCTTCAAGAAATTTATTGCCGAATATAATGAGAATATTTTAATTAATTTTTTTCCTTAATAAAACATATGATAGCAATTTTTTTTAAAACAACTTTCGAATGAATGTATATGGTATACTTATTTTGACCATTCGAATAAATGTTGTTGAGAATGTTTACATTTATATTTAAGTAAGTAACAGCTTGATAGAGACGCACATGGAAATAAGTATTAATATGAAAATAAGCAAATATTAGTAAAATGTTTGTATATAAGTTGCAAGAAGATGAAGACGAAAGTCAATCAGGCTGAAGCTATTACAACTTGTTTGTAAGAAGACATGTGAGTCAATGTTTTAGTAAATCATGATGGTAGCAGAATGGGTCTTAAAAATCTAGATTAGAAAAAAAAACACTCTTATTAGTAAATAAACAAACCGCCTTTTCATCACACCACATCCAAACAAATTTTCGATTTTAACTTCATAATCGATAGATAATTAATATTTTTCTAATTAAATATCGAAAAGGTTTTTTTTACCTATTAGGTGGAAATAAGTATATGCCAACTCATGATAAATCTGGTATTAAATCAATGCAATCTAACACTAAAACTGAAAACAGAAACCTTTTATTGATAATTTTTCATAAGTTTCATAAAAAAAGACTACAGGTATTTGGAGCATAAGTTGTATTGCAAGATTTATAATTAAGGAAGAAATGGATGTTTCACTTCTCAATTGTCCATAATTTAATCATCCAACGTCCATAAGTTATGATGGTAAGATTCCTTTTGCTACGAAAAGAAACTCGTTCATTTCTGCAAACTTTTATTTTAAATTAGAAATCCAAGTTGAAAAATAAAAGAAACAATTCTATCAAGAAAAGAAGGTGTGAAATATTCGTCAATCTTTGGTAGTCATGGTAATGAGCATTCATTCGGGACGATATACATTTACCTTCATTTTCCAAACGCCACTGACGTATTACCTCAAGTAAACAATTTAATCATATTTCTCATCAACTGGTGATCCTGGCTCAGAAAATAAAGCCAGCTAAGTCAGTGCGCTGAATCGTCAGTTGCCGAGACTCCAAATAAATGGTGCGATTTATCTTGAGGATGACTCGAATTGCATCGCAAAATAAATTATCGAAATTTCTCATTAGAACTTAATTGATTTCATGAAAAGTTAGAAAAAAGCTTTTTAGGTTGGTAAGGCTAACTATTACACCAGTTTTTCTGTGAACTTAGTTCGATGACTTCCAAAATTTTTAATGAAAAATTATTTTTTAAAGTATATGTAAAGTTTTTTATACCAAGAAAAACCAAATATCTTTATCATTTATCGAATAAAGAGAGTTCTTGAATAAAAATAAAGAGGGCTTTATAAATTCCATGAAACTGATGAAAAAAATAATTCGTTCATTATTTTTTGGCATCCGACATCGTTTTAGAAAGTTTATATATTTAAAGGAAACATTCGAAGGAAAAAATAAGGATTTATAAATAATTTTAATTTCTTCAGTTGCTTAAATTTAATTCCTATCTTTAAAGTCATTCTCACAATTATAATTCTAGCGTAATATATTGAAGCTTATTTTTAATTTCATATTTTTTAAACTTTTAAATTTATATTTAATATATGTTAATATATTATGTTTAATTTGTAATATAGCCAATAATTTTTGATTTTGAAAAATGTTGCTCATTTTTTTCCTCTGTGGTTAAACAAAAGACTCCTTCTCTGTTCATATATTTTCATGAATTAAAAAGCATCCTTTTTAGTTAAATAAAATAAATAATAAAAATAATTTTTCTAAAAAAACTTTTGCTTTTAAGGACATGCATTTGTTTACAAAGAATGATTCTTTAATTTGTGCGGTTTTATCTGTCATATCAAATTTTTAAATGAGAATATTGCTCTTTTGTGTTGATAAAGAAATCTTTTTAAGATGATTAAAACTTACTAAATTAGATTCCAATTTCAATTCCAATATTATTTAGCTTTCAGACATGTGAATTTTCTAGCAAAAGAAAATTCATAATTTCAACATAAACACACATTTATTTTATATCTTCCTTTCTTTCACTTAGAGAATAATAGATAAAACGAAGTAGTTTTGTGGAAATAATTTTTTAAAAATTGAAAATGGGCATATTCTTTAATTTTAACTCATTTTTAAGAAAAAGGCTGAAAAATGTTTATTTAAACTATATTAAGTAAACAATTTTAGATTTTTGTTATTGGTTATAATTAAGCTTACTTTGTTGCTCCAGGAACCAAATATTGCGGAATGGTTGCTTTTCTTTTATCACGAATTTGTTTGAAAATTAGCATTTTCTGAAGTTGGGGATATAAAGTTACAATATTAAAGTTAAACAGAGGAATTTGTTGTTTATATAGAGAAAAGCACCTAAATGTAACGATTTGGGATACCCTAGACTATGGAAATATGAATTTAGATTTATGTATTTATTTAAAATGTGAGTGCTGAAGTTATTTTCCAAATTAATTAAATTATTATTTTACATTATTGTCTTTATTTGAATTATTGTCTGAATTTTGAGTTATATTCAGATTTATTTTTTGAAGCATTAGAGTACAAAATGTCTTAATTTAATGGTATTTATTTTAAATTAGAAATAACAGATCATATTCTAGATGCATCATTTATTCTTTAAGCTAATACAATGGATTTATATTATTGAAAAAAGATTTCAGATTTTATGCATTGAAGATTGTTTTTACAGTTACATTTTCCTTAGATCAAAATACTGCAAAGTAAAATAATAGTTCTTAAAAAATTAGTTTGTTTAATACTTTTGTAGTTTTATGTATTCAATAGATTAGTAATGTTAAGCTCATTTTTCCTTTATTCATCTATATTTGGAATAATGTTATAATAGATAGTTTCTGTTTCATTCTCAAAAATATGTATTTTGGAGTATATTGGAATTTAAAAAGGTCGAAATATCTAATTAAAAACATTTTAAGGTTTTAAATTCATTTCATGATTATTGTTTAAAAAGTTTTAATGTCCTTTAAAAAATTCAAAAGCCATATAAGTAACTTCAACACCATTAAAATTTAGTAAATTATTAACGGTTTTATAAATTAAATTAATTTCATAAAACATATGATTAAATGAAATATATTTAAACATCAATTATTCGTAAACCATTCATGATAGTCAGGATTTTAAAAATATTATTGGCACGGGAAGCATAAAAATGAAATCGAATATATTTTTATCATGAAATCAGTATTTATTTAAAAGCATTTGGTGCTTTAAATTATAAATTTTTCTTCGAATTAAAATTGACCTTTTGAAGAAAATATATCTGATTGTATACCCCTTTTAAATAAATTATATCTTTCTATCTTCATTAATTATCAAATTTATCTAGATATCTAAGTCATCCTAGAAAACGCAATTAAGAGTATAGTAGACTATTCTAATAACAAGGAGACGGTATTTATATATTTTTTGCACTTATATTTTGCCCCACATCTAAAACCAAACAGAAAATCTGCCCATTTTGACTTTTGATTACTTGAGATTAAATTCTTAATGGAAACTATTTTATCATGATATCTTGCTTTTATACCATAATTTATTACTGTGGCTACAATTTATTTTATGAGAATAATTTAAAACAAACTTCTTCAATTAAACTATAAATAAAGTCCTTTTTAGAAATATATCAAAATAGATAATAATCTTGATAAAAAGTCTTCAGCATATTTTCACAATTCATTAAGTCTATTTTTCTCCAATAATATTTTCAAAATTACTATCATATATAAAATTTATGGATTTATTAACATCGCCGGAAATGCCATCGTAAACGACATTCTATGTATATATTTTGTGATGTAATGGTATATGGGTGAATTTGAAACTGATATTTTATTGTATATTATACAATTTACAATAATGTGTATAATGTGCACATAATAATACTACACAATAATATTATAACTGCAAATCCATGCGTCTATATAAAGCATTTTCGAGTTAAGTAATGTGACATATTATAATAACGTTGGACAGATATTGGGGATTTAACAAATGCTGATACTATAAACAAATATCTTTGAAAAACTAGATATGACGGCAGGATTTTTTTCTTAAATAATAAAAAATGAAATTTAGTATGGCAGAATAGATTTTGATTATTATACACAGATGTTTGTGATCTATACTTATAATAAGCTGAATATGTGTGTGTGGGTGCGTGCGTGCGTATGGGTGCGTGTGTGTGTGTATGTGGTGGCGCTCTACAAGCCTGACCGTTCCACCTAGAGCTTCCAAATCTGGCATGTGCATACCTTGGACACCGGGAATGTGCACTTCTGTGCGCTTTTTTTTCGAATTTTTATTTACAATTGAAATTAATTAAAAATTAAGCAAAATTTTTTCGTTTTTTCCTCTATAACTTCTGAAAATACTATTGTACAAACAAAATTTTAATATTAAGTTAATGATTAAAAAAATTAGTTTTCTAATGGTATCAGTGTTTTAACTTATTACTTAAATTTTTATTTTTAATGAATTTTTAAAAAATTATTTTAACCATATTTTTCAACGGGAACGGTAAAGGGAAAAATTAGGTTTTATCCACGTGTTACCATCAGATTGACAGAAGTTCAAATTTTTAAAAAATCAATTATTGTTGCAAATTAAATCTAAAAAATGTAACTTTCAGCTCGTGACTGGATGAAATAAAATTAATATTAAATGTAACATTTTATAAAAAATAAATGCAAAGCAAATGTTTCTATGATCGTTTGCAATATCTGTATCATAAACTCAATATATCATTTTTATTTACAGTAAACATGATTGAATTTCTATCGGATACATATTCAAATTCGGGCCCATTGGCTGATTTGTAAATCATTAGTAATAGGCATTAATTTTTAGTACTGTTAATTTGATCTAAATGTTTATATTTTATATTACATTTTATGTAACTTGAGTCAAACAATGCATTGCTGAATAATAAGATTTTAGATTTTTTTTTACCCTTTGCTGTGAGCCATATTTTACAAAAAATAAAATTGCTTTCACTATGATTCAATAAAATAGAATATAGGAAATAAAAATTATTTATTTATAAAAACATATAAAATAAACACTACTTGGATGCTAATTCCTGACACAAAAAAATTCAAAAATAGTTATTTCACAAATTAGAAATTATGTATAAATTTAATTCATAATTATTGGGATATAAAGTCTTTATAAGTTTGAGAATGACGCACTAGATAGAATTTTATAAGCAATTGCGTCCTTGGATTAACACATTAATAATTTAATCATGCTTTTAAACGCTATTTTTAGAAATATTTCAAAGATTAAACACCTATTGAATTGTAAGATTTAAAGTCATTAATTTGTCAAAGCAATTTATACTGCCAAAAATATTTATCAAATTAATTTATAGTTTCTGCGTCTCACTTAAGAAAATATTAATGCTTCACTTGTTTTGTTGTGAGTGTACTACTGAAGTTCTGTGAAAATAGTGTTGACAAAACACATAGATGAAAAATGTCGAAGTTTCAAGCTGTCAATCTAGATATCAAATATTTCTCAAATCCCTTACTGCGATTTATTTTAGAAATTAAAAACTATTTTTATTAGCCGAAGTAAATTTACTAAATATGTTAAACATAAAAAAGTAAATTTTCCAGTTTGTACCTATTTTTCCTGCATCTCAGACATTGCAATTCTAATTTTGTTTCCAAATATGTCCATTTTTCTTAATATGTATTTACTTAAGAAGTGCATAAATATTTTCGGGAGTCTGACGCTATGATTCTTCCATGCTAAAGTGATTTTCAGTAATTTTTCAAATGCTTAAATTTTACCTAGAAAAAGACTAGTACGAAAACATTTTATACTCTTAGTTTAGTTTCTTATAGCGAGAATCTTTTCTGTCTGATTTTCCGTGAATAAGAAATGCAGCAGACTCAAAAATGTGAATTTTGTTATCGACTGGACTAAATTAAATTATTATCTAAAGCGTAAAAGACCAAAGCTTATTTTTTATATTGTTATCAGCATTTTTTAAAAGATAAAGGAAAATCTTAGTCCAGAAACACTTTTTCCCATTGATTTTAAATTTAGATGAAATAAGCAGATTATTTACCATTCAAGGCATTTTATCTAGAAATGTCACTTATCTTGATGGGTGTCTCTACTTTTCTAAAAACTGTTTTATAAATGTCTCCTTGTATTGTCTTCGACATTTTTCAATGCCTTTAAATGTATATGAAAAACGTCTCAGAAAGTCTCAGAAATTCCTTTCCACATATATAGTGAAAGATTTGTAATGTTTTAACTCACTCAATAGAAAAACAATTCTTTTTAAAATCATTACTGGCACTCGATGCCGTTTTCTTCCATAATCTTTTACTAAAGCTTTTTTTCTTTAAATGTAAAGGAAACTGTTTTACCATGTTGTTGTTGTTGCTTATGGTACTTTCGACAAAAAGCTGCCAGCGATTTAAGCCTAAATTACCATCCATTGATTTGTTAGTAGCGCTAATTAGGGCCAAGTGTACGACTTGGCTACTTCGTGCTCCACATTCGCTTACATAACCTCTTAGTACAGGGAAACAAATTTTCACTACTCAACGAGAGATCATTGAATAGCAACCATGCCCGAAATATGCATGATTTTAATACCCTCTTTTATAATTTATATCCACCAAAATCTAAGAAAGATGTTTATTCATAGACATTGGGTAAACAATTTCTTTCGTACAAGCGTCAGTTACAACTTCCGGAAAAGAAAGGCTTCACGTGCAAAACCCGTTTCTAGAGCTCTTTATACCTTTTAAACATAAATTTTGCTTCTTCAGTTTGTAAAGATCAATTATAATTTATTAACAAGTGAAGGACGAAAACTACTCTTTTCATCAGGATACAAAATATCATTTTTTTTTCAATTAGTTTGGGTCTGTTAGAATGCTTTTCGAAGAAAAAAATTATTGGATGTTCATCAAAAAACTGTTTTGATTTATTGGTCCAAAAACTAAGAAAATGGTGCTCTTTCAGTTTTATGGAATGTTATTGATGTTATATGAATGTGGGCGTTACTTTGGGAAATATTCCAGAAAAACAGTTTTTCTCAGTTCTTTTTATGGACATTCGTGGGCGTAGAACTAAGGATATGTCGGCACTTCTCATATTTCATCATCACATTTATCAAATAGGTGTTAAGAGGTTCTTCAGAATATGGTAATTTATCATTATATAGTCAAATATTTAATGAGTAATTTGTTATTACTTATTAAATATCTCCATATTTAAAACCAATGATTCATTTCAACTGTTTAATTTATTGCTAAAAGGATCAAAGGATGAAATATCCTTATATAATTAAAAGCGATGGGACTGATATTTTTGAATCGAGTGCAATAATTATGTATGTTAGTATTCGGATTAGAAATTTATTAAACATGAAAGACAACTTAAGAGAAAAAAAATGTGGAATTTATTTGATTTAAAATGTTGAAATAAAAATGTAGAATACCAAAAAAAGAATTGAAAAAAATGCCTAGAAATGAATAAACTGAACATTGATTAAATGATTCAGTAAACTTAAAATTGATGAAAACATATTTTTTTGCTCTTTTTGAAGAAAATGAAGTAGAAATGAGTTTAGATTACTATGAAACTAGCAGTAAATTCTTCAGTAATTCCTGTCATTATATCTACCAAAAATAGTCTTTCATCTGAAAGACTATGAGGATTATTAATATCTAATGCTGAATAGAGATTGCAAAAATCTTTTTGTATTAATGTGTGTTTAGTATTAATTTGAATATTTAGTATTAGTAATGATTTATAAAATTATTTAAACATCCAAAATTGACTCGAAACTTATCATTTAATATATACTTAAAATTTGTAATAAAACTTATCATTTGAAATATATATTATTTATATATATATACTATTATTTATATATTATATATATTATTTATTCTTAATATTGAAATATATATTATTTTTGAGATTTTTTTAAAAACCTCTTTATATAACTTGAAGAAATAAATCAAATATTTTCTATTTTTAATGCATTTTTAGCATGAATCAGAAAAAATGAATTTTAAAAGAACGGTTTTCTTTAGTACTAAATTAATATTGATGAAGGTTTAAGAAATCCAAATAAAGTTAAATAAACAAGTGATTAAGTCTAAAAATTAAAAATCGCTACAGTTGAAACTTTTTTTCATCTCAACCAACAAATCTAACCTCTAATATAAAGGCGATTTTCTTTTAACTTTTTAATTAAGTTGAACCACAATATTTGTAAAAGTAAGTAACATTAGGTTTTTAAAAAGAAGCCTTCAATTATTTTTCATTTAGAAATGAATATTTCAAGAACAAACTTCATGCTCTTTTCATTATAGATGCAAAAAATAAATGAATTACTTCCATTCCTTACAAAAAAATCTTTTTTTTTTTCATTTGTACTGAAAGCAAATATCCAATTTGTTTCCATTAATTAGGAACTCAAGGTGATGAAAAGTTTGGTTTTAAATGAAACTTATTTGTTTTGTTTTATAAATATTTGGGTTTTATTTTATTACTACATGCCTTTTTGCAATTAACATTCAAATGCTTTTCAAATTTTTTAACACTCATTCCACTGAGGATTAGATCAAACATTTTATGAATTTAATGTATGTAATCAATATATGTATTTGTACTAATACAAGCATTTCATTCTTTTCTATTTCAAATCAGTAGAAGATATAATATAATAAATCAAATGTTTACAGTGAACTTGCAATTTTGGAACAATGAAAAGAAACGTAGAATATCGTATATTCAATATATAAATATACTAATAAATATACCTATCCTTAGCCGATTGAAATGTAATAAGTATTAATCTCTCTATTCATATTACTGATGATCTCTCTATTCATATTGTATAATTATTATGTGTCACTTCAGAAAAATATACAATAATTTATTTTTATGCCTTCGTCTTCATTGCATTATGTAGAAAAATAAATTATGGCCACATTAAATATATAAATTTTTATCTTTATTAAAGTTTATAAGTAACAAAATCATTGGTAATGCTTTAATGAGAAACAAATTAGAAAGGGATGTGGCATTTAATGATGACATTTAAGAATGGAATTCTTTTCAAATTTTTGATCCTTGAATTTGAAAGTTTAGAAGTGAGGTTTCATATTTTTTAATTGAGTAATTTACAAAATTCTCAACAGTTGTCATTCTCTCAGATTATCTGAAGTTATCATTGTTTTCCCAATTTATTTTACAAATTTGATTCAAAATTTTATAACAATTTTTAATACTTAATGCCTTTGGTTTCAATCGAAGTTTTTAAATCATTAAGAAATGAAAGCAAGAAATTCCAACTGTTTTTATTTACAATATATCTTCTGATTTCTTTTTTCATTTAAAAAACTTACTTTTCTTATATGAATATCCAAAAAATTAAGCTCAAATTTGAGAAATAAAAAAATATTTGTTGTCATTTAAATACACAACATTGACGAAAAAGATAGTTTATTTATTTTTCTTTTCTAAAAGATAATGAAGTCAAATCAAATAATAGAGAAGCAAAATTAATTCCCTCACTTTATTTCTTTTATTTAAGAATCCAGCATTTAAAACCGAATGAAATCAATCAAGCGAAGGAAATAATATCGAAAGTTGGAACAACTAGTCTTTAAAAGACGATTAATAATTTTTAAAGTAAAGAAATTAAATGCATTTTGTAGTTTTTAACGATAATATTTCAATCTTCTGAATAAATTGGAATTAGATTTTGAAAAAAATTGTTTACTTTGGAAATGCGAGTGGAATAAAATATATTCGTTTTTCTCTATTTGCATTAAAGTAACATTTTCTAACTTGAAAATACTTCGGATGCATTTGACAGATTCAATTAATTTCAAATCTAAAACTATTTTTTACATCCAAAGAATTTTTCCTTTTAAATTACATACTTTTCCTAAAATATTTAATTAATAAACATTCAACAGTGCATTAAAGAATTAAGTAAGATGTTCTAACTGTGTAAACAATTATTAAAATATTTTATTCAAATTTTTACTTTGCTTTTTATAGAATATAATATTTTAGTTTTTTCTTAAAATCAATCATTTATATAGAAATTACTTGTCCTGATTCTTATTAAAAAAATAAAAAATAAGGCGTTTTTAATCCTTAACTGGAGGAAGGGGGGAGGTGTGTGAAACTGCATTTCATTCACACTCAAATTAAATTTTCTAATAAAAGTATTAAATTGAAAATAAGCCACTGTATTCTACAGATATTTTTCTTGATAAACAGATATGTTTTAGAAAAGTTTCAAAATATTTTATAACTGAAAAAGTATATGCGTTGGAACATACATTTTCTTCTCAAATTGCATATTACAACAAATACTGTTCTTGAATAAACACATTACTTTATGTCTTTTAAATCAGATTTATTTTGCTGTATATAAATGTATACATATAATGGAAAATTCAACAATTATATGAAAAATAATTTTAAAAAATGACAATGGGTAAAATGTCGTTTGATTTTCGTAGCTCGGTTTTAAATATGCAGGTTAAGAAGTAGTAGAAAAATTAATCTGTAAATTCTGTCTCTCTCTCTCTCTCTCTTGGCTTATTAATATATTTTATAAATTTTTAAAAATACATTATCCCAAGAAAAGGTAATTATATTTGAACACGCATTTCTGAATCAGTTGACTACAAACTTTCATTGAAAAACTTTTCAGTAGAATTGTACTCATCACTAAAATCACTTTCTTCTTCATTCAAAAGTGTCTGGAGTATTGCTTCATAATAGGATCAGTAAACTAGATGATATTTCGAGATATAAATTTTAGTGTCATCTGCTAAGCCTTGTTCATCACTTGGTCAATAACAAGAAGATGCGGTCTTAGAGAACACGTAAAAAGAAATAACTGAATTAATTGAAGCAGCATCCACTGAAACCGGTTGACAAGCAAGGTGCTAGGTCAGTCCATTCAATTGAGTTAAATACAGAATAGAGATGGCCGAAAGTCCATCGGTAGTGGTCTCACAGGCCGTATGTCCCTAGTTAAAGATTGAAAAATATCTTCAGTTTGAATTTCGATCTTTAATATTCATATTTGATAAAATTTCCGACACTATTTAAGATATAATTTATTGGCGAATTTTTCGAAAATTATTTTATTAATTAATTGATTAACTATTTAATATTTTAAAAGCGTTTCAATTCCTTTTTCTCTCTTGATATGATTCACCATTTGAAATAAGCATGTGTGTGTGTGTGTGTGTGTGTGTGTGTAGAAGTTTCAAATTAGTGTAATCTGGTTAATGAATTTAAATTAAATTAAGACAAACAGCAACTTAAAGAACAATGAGATTCTCACATGATAACTTGAAATTTGCGATTGTAGATTTCCTTTTTATTATTATTCTACATTCTCTTGGTTCCGATAAATAATTTAAAATAAAACGCATGGTTTTTTGCATCATTTCAACTTGAAATAATTTCCTTTTAAAACATTAATTTTAGTTATTAATCAATAAAAAATAATTTTTAACTTTTATATTTTAAGTATTAACTTGAGGTTTTCTAACTTCAAAAAAAGTAAATATTTCAAATTCCTTGAAAGGTTAAAATTTTGCCTTCCAAAATCCATTCCTATAAAATAAGGAAGTAATTTAGATGTTTAAATTATGTATTAGAAAAAAATTCTATTTAAATATATTAAACACCATTTTTTGAGTTTAATTCACTAATACAAATTTTTTTAAAATATTTCTTAAGTACATATTTGACTGAGGACCCAAATGTTTTATTGAAAAAAACTTTCTCTTCTGTTCAACAGATAAATTTTCAAACTGATTACGCCACATCAAACACATAAAAAATTGCCAAAAATAATTAAATCCAAATAAATGTACGCCTCTAACCTGAATTACGGTATAATGTTTCAGCACACTTTTTTTTCCATTTTCTTGCTAATGATCTGGCATAAAAAAAGAATATATACATGGAGAGAAAAATTCACTGCTAAGATGTTATCGATTTAATTATTTCAGTTGATCATTTCAGAGTCAAATATGATTAGCTTAAATTTTTCCTTTCTGGTTACACTTACAAATAAAATGGGATATTTTTGAAGTCTTCCTATAGTTCCTCAATTTTAAGCCTTCAGCAACAAGATTGGTTATAAAAAATGAAACGCATGAAATTCTGTTTCAATTGAGTATGAATATTTTACCTATTATTGTAGCAATTTATATAATTGATCAATAATATACATTTAGTTTTTATCAAATCTGTAATGATTTTCCAATTTCAAAATAATTCTTCTTTACAAGATATCGCATACAATTTAATAAAAACTTAAAGAAAGATTTTGCGCAAATATATTGTTACGAACCTGCTGTTTGCTTTCCTGCGCTAATAATGCCATCCCAAGAAAGAATATTTTACAATAATCTGCATTGGACGGTGCCCAGGTGTCATATCAGCGATCGCAGGGATTGGCGATAAACTTGGCAAGCAACTTGAAGATAAATTTTGTGACTTTGGCAATAAAATGAATAATACTTGAAACTTATATACGAGATACGTCCAGAATGTTCCTGATTGGTACAGAGGCTTTTAGCACCGCTCCTGAAAGTTATAAAAGAAAGGTAATCTGAAGATGGTGGAGAATCGAGTAGACCTGAATTCAGAGGATTTGAAAATGAGTTTTAAACGGAGGAATCGCAGGGAGAATACCGAAGCAACGAAGGAGCGCTGAATTGCTGTGTGCCATATTCTGTGGAAGTCTGTGTCGTCGTTGTGAACTGAGAAGTAGAAGTGAATTGAAGTAGTGGGTCGACAGCGAAAGTGAGAAGAAGCAGCGAGAGTTTCAGCCTTTATGAGAGATCTTTGAGCGTAGATAGAATCTCTCCAAGATTTCCTCTATTGCTGAATCCTGTCTGGTCACTTTGTGTGCTGAGGACGGAGTCACTACTGATTTCTACTAGTGAAATATTCTTGTTATTGCGGGCTACTGTCTGCTGTAGAGTGCTGCTGTGTGCTGTGCTGTGTGTTCGTCTTGGTTGTAAATAATTGTCTTCTCCGTGATGTAAATATTTGTCTTCTTTTTGCTGTTATGTCTCCGTCCTGTATATAAACATCTTCGCATTGTTTATCTACTGAAGTATTGTTCATTTTTACTGATCTTCTATACCACACACCCCTCTATAAGTGATCGAACCCAACAGTTAGGAGGAAATACTTAACAATATTTAGTTAACACACATATTTGAGGACAGATATGCCAACTCCAGAGCTCTAGAGTGGAGCAGAATAAGACATCTCAATTTAAATGTTTCTGTCTATAATGTATCTGCCTGAAATGAGGACAATACCAAAATACTTTTTGTGCAGCTTCTAGGTGGAGATGATATCTGAGTGTGTTTGTGTGAGAGAGAGAGCTGTCTTTGGAACAACAATGAATTTATCTGAAAAATCAATGCAACTGTGGAAAAAGGTTCTTCTCATGTGCATTCATTTTAGGCAGAAATATATTTCATTCTTCTTTTTTACGATTGTTTATTGTTTTAAACAAACCCGTAACAATTTTTAAAACTCTTTATCTTACTTCACTTTTTCTTCTTAACAGCCAATGCAAACATCTTTTGTGATAGAAAATGTAGGATAGTCATAATGGACACTAAATAAGGCGATTAACACATTAAGACCTTAGGCCATAATTGTGGTTTTTGGCCATTACCTCTTAGGTCAATGGCCTATTTATACAATGAGAAGTATAGAAGAGAAACGTCAATTTACTGAAGATGATATTAGATCATAAAAACCACTAAAAGCCATAGAGATGTTTGTGTTTATAGCACGATATCATATTATGACCATAACTTCATTATTTAATTGCGGAATTGTATCATTTATCGATAAATCGTTAAATAGCATTAAGAAATATATATAAAAAACTAAATTATGAAAGTTTTAGAAAAAGTATAGTTTTTATAAAAATTCAACTAAAATTATATAAATTTGGAAAAATGTGAACTTTTTTAGAAATATTATTCCGTTATTATTTATTTTAAAAGTCAGAAATCAGGAAATTTAACCATTTTGTTATTTGTTATTAGAGATTCTGATTTTATTATTGAAAGAATCTTATAAGAATAGTTTTCCCATTAGTAAATTATTAAAGACATCTTCTGTTCTTTTGTTTACTCTTTTATTTCGACTTTCAATTCCTTTCATGTCAATAATTTTCACAGCAAATTTTGGTCTCTCAATTATGTAGTATTGCTAAGCACCATGATTTAAATCCAAAACTATGGAATATCACTAATTTTGTAGTTAAAATGATCACAACGTGGATTTAGTAGCATCAGTCTCATGAGTCATTGCAAAAGGTCTGATATTAAAGAAACAGTAATTGAGGCAGAAACATTTAATGTTTTGAAAATAGTAAAATTAAATGTTAATAAATAAGCAAAGCTTAAGACATGTAAATTAAGTATCAAGGAAGTACTACATTTTTTTGGAGAGGGTTTTAAGAAGCAAGTAAAAATCTCGAGGATGGTTTTGAAATTATAAAATGATATTAAATAATGAATTAGTATAATGAAGACGTGAAACATAACAATCAACATGGATATATGATTTATGTTAATGGATATTTTACATGGATAGAGGTTTTTAATAGGGCAATTAGCGTTATTTCATGGTTACTTAAAGTATTTTGAAATCTTATAATAGAAAATTGGTTGAAATTCTAGCAACAAATTTGACGTAAAATTCAAGAACATGCTATTTTTATGTGTCACAAAAAATCAATGCAAGATATTTTGGGCCATTGATAAAATTAAGCACAGACATCCTTCAATCCTTTGTCGAATAATTTACATTCAAGTAATTTTATTTTTACTTTAGTTTACGCATTAGAAAAGAATTTGTTTAACACTATTAAGAAATATTTAAAAGAAAACATCTCAAATATTAACATTTACTCCTTCCTTCCTTAGTAAAAGCCCTTCTTACTGAACAATTTAATAGCAAAAAATTAATTTGATAAGAAAACTGATTGGAATAAACGGTTTTTATATTTTTCATTGATTAAATCTATTTAAATTTATTTTATTTCTCTACAGTAAGGACGCGGACAGAAATTTCCTGTTACTGCTGCATCCTATGATTACTTCGATATTTTTGCTACAATTTTTGATGTAATTCTTGATTTTAGCACTTATGAAATATATTTCTTAACAAAATTAATATTCTTATATAATTCTTTTTCTTTAATGGATTTTTGTAACATTGTTTCATTTTTATAATTCAATACCTCATAAAAGGCTTTTCATTGGTACGTCAAGCCTAATTCAATAGCAAATATAAAATGCGAGTAAGAAACCATTCATTGCCTTAATTACCATGATATCCATAGCACGTCATACATTTTCGCAATAAAATACAAGTCTTTGAATTCTATCAACTGGAAAATTCAAACAAAACGTATTTCATCACATCTTGTAGAAAAAATTAATCTTTTGAATGATATTGCGTTTATTTAGTAATTAAATTTATGAATTTTATAGTTATAATTTATGGTTATTTTTATGATAGTTTAACAACTATTGCAGAGCTATAAATTCTTAAGAAAAATGATAATGTATTTATAAAAGCACGGTGAAAAATATTGTCGCACTTTCAGATAACTATGGTAAAGTTAAAAATTCTCCTTTCATCGTTGCTTGTGAAGAAAGCAAAGAATTGTTTTAATGAGCATATAATTATTCTTGAATATTCATTAATTGATATCGACTAATGAGTGACATTTTCTTTTAGCGTTATCGAAAGAAGTTTTATTCTAAAGTAAAAAGAATAATTATTATGATTTAAACTTAAAACTTTATGATTCGAATGAGTGTTATGAACTGTTTGAATGTACTAAAAAGATTAATTCTGTGTCTGGTTACATCTTTAAACTCTTCAAAACATTTAAAATGTCATTAACCTTCTTTTAATTACTAAGAAAGAAAATATTCAGTAGCTTAATTAAATCTTGAAAAGAATTCGAAACTTTCTTTATATTGAACATTAATTATGAAATGTAATACCATTACATTTTTGAAAAATAAATTATATCAAATTTAAATTTAAATAAAGCTTTAACTGATCTCGAAATGCATAAAATACATATAAAATGATCTTTAATTGAAAATTTTAAGCTGAAAATTATCACCTATAAATATTATGATCAAAATTTATACGTATTCAAACAATTACTAAGGAGTTCGAATGTCAAGAATTAAATTTTTATTCATATTTTATTCTTTTATAATAACTTATTCTAATGTAACTTACAATTATTTTTTAATTGCTTAAATAATAAGAGATCAAATTGTTTTGTGATAAACATATTTGTATGAATTAATAGAATAAATAAGAGAGAGTTATAAAAAAAACTGAAAATATTTTATCTTTAAGAAAGAAATTGGATACGAATTTTGGAAGAACTTCATAACATATACATCTATTGCTTTAAAGAAAATTCAAATCACAATTTTTCACGTAATGAATTACTGTTCATTAACTTCGCTTTTCAGAGTCAATTAATTTATCACCTTGTCCATTTCATAAGATTAGAATGTAGAATTTGAATAAATTCAAATGTGTGTGTGTCCGTGCGTGTGTGTGTGTGTGTGCGCGCGCGTTTCCTTTACTTTTGTTTTCTTCAATTTTAATGGATGCCAAAGTAAATGAGGGCCATTTTTATGTGTTTAGTAGAAATAAAACTAATTTACTTCACAAAACCATTAAAAAAAAGAATATTTGATGTGCTTGAATGCGTGAAACTAAAGTTAGCATTTCTTCATTTTCCACTTTATTTTTGAAAACCGAATCGACGTCAATATAATTTTCCAAGATATTTTAGAGTTTTACAGAACTTTTGTTAATCTAATTAATGTGTACACTGAAAATACTTTTTCCTTTACCATGAAAACTCTATGTTTAAGGTCTGTTGGTTAAGATTTTATGATATAATTTCAAAAACAAATGACATGATGAAATTCGGAATAATTACAGAATTCCGCATAAGGGTTTTCTTCGTTATCATTTTTAACTAGACTCGTAATTACGTTAGAAACTTACTGAAACAATTTAAATAATTTATGTTGAGCACTACTTTTTCTCTGAAAAGTATTTAATTGGGCAGTTATGTATGCATTTTACTTTGCTAAATTACTAATTTATCTTAGAATATTCATTTTAAAGTACATTAAGTGTCTCCATGAACTCCATGAATCAGCACCACACTTTACGGAAACCAAATTAGCTTGCTTTATGTACTCTTCTTCATAACTGAATTAAAAATTCATTTTTGAAAAATACGTCACCAGATCGTTTAAAGAAATTGTTAAAATAGTTTTTATAAATAAAGTAAACTAACTATTGATTTAGATTACTAAATGAATCGAAGTTTCTATAAGTTTCTATTTCATCTAATTTTCAAAGCAAATATACATTGACATTTGTAGTTTAGGAAAATGTTGAGGATGCATCATGATAAATTTAACGAGACATGAAGGAAAGGCACTGAAAACTCGGTTTTGCAGTACTGATATGTTTTCAGTTTATTGCAGAGACTTAATCACGCAAATTTAATAGTTAAGGAAATAAAATTGATGGGCTGGAATGAAAACATTGAGCTTAATTGATGTTTCTTGTAGAAAGTATGTAGATTTTTTAATGCTTTTTAAGTTAGTGAAAAACTATCCTTGCAAAAGTTCATATTTTTTTCATAGCATTCGAAAACACGTGTTGTGCATTTCCAGACTGCTCTTTTATATCTACCAACATGAAATGCATTAAGGAAACCATCAGTTGCAATAATGCAATCAAAAATGGAAAATAAAAGCCTTAGTAATAAGTTGACTATTTTAATGAACTGAAAGTAAAAACCTTTCTAATTATTTAGAAGTAAAAGTCTTTTTAATAGATTGAAAATAAAAGTATTTTTAATAAATCTAATATATTAAAAATAGAAAGTAAAATTTTTTAATTAAGCTAATATGTCAATAAATTGAAAGTAAAACTGTTTTTAATAAAGCTAATATGTTAATAAATTAAAAATAAAAGTGTTTTAATAAAGCTAATAAATTGAAAACAAAAGTTTTTTAATAAAGCTAATATGTTTATTACTCAAAATAATTGACACCAACAATCCCCAACTATCATATGCCTTATTTTAAGTCAAGGAATTAAATATGCAATATATCATAAAAAAAGGTTGTGGAAAACAGTTGGAGATCTTAAACAACAACTCTTAACATCAAACAGGGCTTTTGTGTATGTTTTCTTAGTGTAGAATGGATAGTTCCTATTGCTATTAGAAACGAGCAATAAGTCAAAATATGTATAATGAAACAGATGCGACAAAAAGAGGCTATTTTTGCAGTTTATTAAAATAAAACTGTTCTTTCTAGACAATGAGTCTTTATGCATTTTTTAGACGCAATTCTTCAAATGATAAGTCATAAAATGAGATAAAGAAAAGTCAATAGTGATGTTTCAAGAATGAACATTCTTATAGAAAGATAGGCAAAATTCATTATTTTTACCGTTACAAAATAAATGTTTATCACCAATATTAAATGTAATGAACAACAATTATATTCATATTTCCATCTTAGAGGAACCTACCTGAATAACCAGGGGAAAATAAATAAATGTGTCAGAAATAAGATGGGCGCATCTTGTAGTAGGATCAAGAAGAGATTGCTTTGACATTATCCGTTTTATGAATGAATACAGATTAAAATTTGTAAATGTTTCTTACTATTAACTCCATCTATATTAGCAAGTATAAGCAGAATATTTGTTGTACTAATTCATGCAAGAAAAGTTTTTACATAAGGAAAGACTTTCAACTAATTATGTTCAAACTTTCAAATACTTTGATTGTCATTGAGCTATTTTTTCTTGCTTTTTTAAGACCTTTGAACTAAAATACGGAGAAATTTTTGTCCCTTACCCTTCCCTGCCATTGAAGGTTTTCTTTATCATACTTTGATGCTTGAAAAGGAATACAAGATTTAGAAGCATTTTCATGCATCTAGAGGCCTCCAAACCGTGTCTTTGAAGTAGCATTTGTTCATTGGCTGAATGAAGGTTTTTCATTCAGATCATGGATCCTTTTATACGGAAATTTGATAATTCACGACTGGCTTCGTATAGTTAAAAATTTCTAATCAACTCGAAATTTGTAAATTATATTTCATTTTATCAAACCTTGGAGCTGAATTCAATTTTATATTAAAGAAAGAAAGATTTTTAGTTTTAAAAATACCGTAGATTTTATTTTTCAATTCTTTGGGAACGATTTCAAATCTTGGTATATAATTAATAAGAGTTTTTTTCAAATGCTTTTCAATATCATTTCGTTGTATTTTTTCGTACATTTATTTCATCTAGATTTTCCATTCACATTTTTTAATAAATTTTAGGCTTCCTTGGAGCATATAATAAGTTTTATATCTTCGAGAACCCGATAAATACACAACACGCTTAAATCTGAATCACTTCTTTTTCAGTCAGATTGTTGATTTTTTGTGACTATTTTTAAGTTTCAATGAAAGAAATGTCACCGAATGAAATATTCTATGGCTGGTGGAAACAAAGACACCAGATTGAAATTCACTATTTGATCAGAATCTTGAACGATAACGAAAAATATTTTATTCTACTTTTTTACCCTTGGAACAGATGGGTATCAAAAGAAAATACGAAAACAAAATAGTTATTTTATGGGATCTTTTCTAAAATTTTGTCATGCCTTCCAAAAAATTAATTTATTTTTCAAATATTTAAAGAATGCGTTTATTGCAAAATAATTTGACAAGTAATATTTTCATACAATTTTTTTATTTAAAATTTATTAAAGTAAAAATTATTTTTATTTAAAATTTATTAAAGGAATTAATTTAAAATTTTAATCATTCAACGAATAAATAAAACTATAGGTAATTTGGAATGGAAATAATTTCATTCATAATAATCAAATTAAGAAGTATTGATATTCTAAATTTAAATTAGATTTTAATATTGAGTATTTAAATAATTTTGTTAAAAGGTTAAATTTAAAGTAAGGATTTTAGAATTTTTAGATGCTAATTTTGCACCCGTTTCATTTTTATTACCCGAATGAAATTAAAAGCCATAGTTTAAAAATTTCTTATCATTTAGATACTGGTATTTTTTTTTAAATCGAAGTTTGCTGAAATGAATTTAAAAGGATGCTACTCTCCCGATATATTTTCATTGATAAGATGCATAAAAAGTATTCAAATTAGTTTCATTCTGGAGCAGACATTGAATATGGAAAATAATTTTTAAGGTTTTTTTCTCACATTAATTTGTTACAAGAATTATTATCAATTCTTTCTACTTTTTATCCTTTATTCAATTTTACTTTTCAATTCAGTTTCTTTGTTTTGGTTATTCTAATTATGGAGAAGGCGAATATCTTTTTACTTCCACTCTATTGCATTTGAGTTTTCAAGATGAATTAATCTTCTTTATTCGGAAAATTTCTTTGATTTTGGGAGAAAAAAGAAAAGAAACAATCTCAAGATTTTAAATCCAAAAGTTTTGTTAACAGTTTCATTTGAGAATTAAAAGAACATTCTTGCGTTTGGCATTTGGTTTATTGGTAATTATTTTCTAGATTTGAATAATACTTTTCCACCACTCTCAAGTATAAAAATTCTAGCATTCTGTTTTTAAGGGAGAGAATCGCGTTAGATTTGTGGGGAATCATTATGTGTCTGTTTTTACTGAAATAAGTCGCTATAAAATTTTAGGCATACAATATTACTTCTTTTTATTTTTAACCCATTAATGCTTACTGTTCCATTTTTAGAATACCCCTCACTTCAAATCATTGTTTATTATATATTTTTTACCTAACATATAGAAATTTCATGGAAAAATTCCAATTTTTTAACAGGTATAAATGGGTTAATACAGAAACAAGTAGTATGCTTATAAATTACAGTTATTTGTTCAACAACCGTTACGACACTTAAAATTACATTAGACATTCCACAACAAGACAAATAACTTTAATGCGAGAATGCGCATACATATTGTGTTAACACGTACAATTAAAAAAAATACCATGAGCAATCCAATGAATATATATATATGCAGCATACTTTTTAGTTTCGTAATTGAAAATCCAAAACTTGTTCTAATTCAGCTGACGTCATCTTATAATAACTGAATAAGAATAATATTTACAGTGATGAAGCATTTCTGATTTATTCTTTCTCTTTATGTCTACAGAATTAAGTTTTTTAAAAAATTTATGAAATATATAATTCAATCACTATAATGCTCTAGACTCCGAGAATTGACAACGTTTCAGAATAATTCCTTAAAGGAAAAAAAATCTTATTTGGTATTTTCCCACCTACTTTAAAACATTGAAACATAAAAATCAATAAAGTTGGAGCAATAACATTTCTTTTCACCTACATTAGTGAAGAGAGAGATTGGTAGTATGCACTCAATCAAATTTTACAACATTGTACCAATTTCTCAATCAATCAACATAAAAAATGCTGTTATATTTAACTACTGATGACATGCTCTAAATAAGATATCTTTGAAATAGATAGATCTTTGAAATTTCTGTGGGTGATTACTGTTTAACATAGATTCAAATACTTTCTTTGAGCTACACTAACTGAATTTGCATATTTCAGGAAAAACAGAAAAAAACATGTTTGAAATCCTGAAAAATTCATAACTCCACTCAATAGAATAAAATAAATGCAGGATGAAATAATAAATTGAAGTCATGATGAATAAATTGAAAAAAGCATGATGCATTATTGCATACATTATGAAAAAGTAAATTTTAAATGAATATGAGCTGGAGTTTGTTTTTATTCCTAGTTAAAAAAATTGTTTTTTATACTACAATGTTTTCAATCACAAAATTTAATGCAGAAATAAAATTCTGTGAATTAAATTTCCTTTCCATAATTAAAAATCCTAAACTTATTGTTGTTGTGATTGAAATAATGCTGAAATGTATTTGAAATTAAAATATGGTACCTAGCAAAATATGGTAGGATAAAAAGGTAATTCTGAAGTTAATGAATTTCTTATCGTATCGAAAAGTATTTCTCAATTTACGAGAGCAATCCCAAAAAAAAGGTCTCCTATTTTGGGGGGACGTAGAGAAAGTTTTAATACGGTTGTTGGCAACACTGTTGTGAGTGGTGCCTTCTCCACTACCACATAAGCACACAGGCACTTCTCTCGGATGCTCAGTCTTGGCTTGGAAGCCATTCGAAATGGAGCTCCAGATAAACGTTACCGCCAAGTGCGAAGTGCGCGCAGTTATTCGATTTTTGAAAGCAAAAGGCAATAAAGCGGTTGAAATTCACCGCCTATTGACGGAAGAGTATGGACAGTCGTGCATGGATGTCAAAAACGTTCGCAAGTGGTGTAGAGAGTTTACAGCCGGTCGTACTGAAATTCATGACGAAGACAGGAGCGGGAGGCCGTCCATTGCCGACGAGATAATCGCGAAAGTTGAGAAACTCATGCGTAAAGATCGGAGGATCACTTTGGATGCTCCCTGCATTTTGCTTCCTGGGGTTTCCAGAAGCACCATCTACAGGATTTTAACGGAAAAGTTACAATATCGGAAGGTGTGTGCCAGATGGGTGCCGCGTATGCTGAGACAGAAGACCACGTACGGCAACGAGTTGATTCTTCCCGCGAATTTTTTCGCCGCTATGGAGAGGAGAAGGACAACTTCTTGGACTCTATTGTCACGGATGACGAAACCTGGGTATTCCACTTTACACCTGAGACAAAATAACAGTCAGCGAGTGGCGGAATCCCTCTTCGCCCAAGCCACAAAAATTCAAGCAAACGCAATATGCCGGCAAAGTCATGGCAACTGTGTTTTGGGACAGGAAAGGGGTACTGTTGGTCGAATTTCTGCCTGCTGGGACAACACTCAACTCTGACAGGTACTGTGAAACACTGAAGAAACTCAAAAGGGCAATTCAGAACCGGAGAAAAGGGATGTTGAGCAAGGGTGTAAGCATTATCCACGACAACACTAATCCTCAAATCGCCCGTTAAACCATCGCTCTCCTGCAAAATTTTAGTTGGAGCGTCATCACACACCCACCCAACAGTCCGGACTTGCACCCAGCGATTTCCACCTGTTCCCTAAGTTGAAGGGACATTTGTCTGGATATCGGTTCTGCTCCAATGATGAGGTGAAAAATGAGGTCCAACGCTTCCTGAAGGGCATGGCGGCAAACTGGTATGACATGGGTATTGTAAAACTGCCACAGCGTCTACAAAAATACATCGATCGAAATGGAGATTGTGTTGAAAAATAAAGCATTCTTCAATTTTTAAAGTGATGTAGGAATTATTGAAAATAAACGGTTCTTTGTATATCTAAAAATATAGGAGACCTTTTTTTGGGGATTGCCCTCGTAATAAACTGCTCATCTGATTATCAATCATCTTGACAGGAAAACAAAATTCCTTACTTCCATAAATGCTAATAAATCCATTTGCTTAACATTCCGTTATGCGAAAGAGTTTTGTTTTAGCAATAAGTTAAAATTTTGTGTTAAGTTAATGGAATCATTGCACGCAAACATTTCTAAGGTGTATTGAAATACCAGTTCAACCAAAAGATGGATTCATAAATATTTTGAACTGCAATGAAATCTTACACGTCCAATGAAAAATTTATGTGTATTCGGAATTTCAAAATGAATTTTCCTCCAAAAATCCATCTCAAACAAATTTCAATTATTTCTGTGACTCTTAATGAAATAAAAGGAGAGACGTGCATCTTTTTCTTTTAACAAAATTTGATTGAATTAAGGGTCTACATCTTTTTAAACGGAGCTTTAAGTAAATTATAACTGAAAAAAATATTGTGCATTTTGAAATGAAAATTGTTGCATATATATATAAAATGGCACATAATTATTTAAAAATATCTCTTACCATAATTGAAAAATTCCGAGTTACTTTCATTGGAACGAAATTTGTGAAAATGTGATAGTAAATAACAATGCTGCAAAAGTATTTCTTTATGTCTATTGACGATTCCTCATGTGAACCTCTATTGGACATACACATATACTGAATATAAGAACTAAGAAATATATTTTCACTCATTAATGGAGTCTCTTTAATGCATTTTTGATATTATAATTCAATTAAAAGTTTCTTGAATAAAAAGATTGAAATAATTACTCAAATAAATAATTACCATATATTTTTCTGAGCGTTTTTTCTGTCTTTCATAATATTAATATAAATAAAAATACCGTCAATAATATTTTATTTTTCTGAATCGTAATTGAAATTCAAAATCTTTAAGGTTAAATTGTCTTTCGATTTAAAGTGTAATAATATTATTTAGAATGTGACATATTCAAGACTACTTCTTGGTTTCGTTCCTATTTTTGTGCCATTTGAAGATTACTCTTTGATTTTACTGATCATCTTTAATAGAAAAAAATATGTCCGAAGAAATCTTATACCAGTCAAACTGAATTTAATTCACATACTGTTTTTTGCAATACATGGATAATTAAGGTAGTTCCATTTCAAAATACATTGTAATAAGGTATGTAAGCACTAGTAAAATATCTATAATGAAAAATTAAATAAAAAGCACTACTTTATTCAAATTTTAATAGTATGCGTGTTAACTTCAGATTATAAAAGTAAGAAAATAAATACAGTAATATGCCATCCATTTTTGAGTTTAACAACTGGCCAATTACTTTTGAAATTGATGCATATGCAAAAAAAAATTATATATATATTTCTTTGATATACGTATAAGACCTCAAGTATTTGTCACGTTTCTCTAGAACGAAATTAAATATCATCGTTGCTATGTTAATACAAATATGACGGGATGAAAAACTGTAAATCCTTTTCGTTTCCATATGTTGTGAACTTCATCCTATTCGCATGTACATTTTTTACGGAATTAAACTAACAGTGAATACAAAAGATATTTAAAGTTATTTAAGATTGATATTATTATAAAGATGTTTAAAGTTAAGAGTTTCTAAAGCAAATTATTAAATTTTAATGGTATTCCCTTTTATAATGAATTTCGATTATTACGTAGTTAATTATTGGCATTTTTTTGGACATGACATTTATGATGGCTTTTTAGCTTTTATTTACGGTGTTTTAGAATATTCCACTTTTACAGCTTTATTTTGACCTCCATATTTTAACACGGAAAAATGTTTTCCTTTTAATTCCCTGATAAATAGAACATTTCAAACAATTAAATTTTATATGTATTACTTTTAAGTATTATTTCTTATGATGCTCATTGTGGCTTAAAATGAAGGCATAAAAAATCTTAGTCTTATCAAGAAAATGATAGCAGTAGATCTTATAAAACAATGAAAACTTGCTACTTTCAAGTTGAACGAAATAGATGCCTAGATGTTAGATAAATGTAGAATGTTTAAAATAATTTGAAAATCATGCACAAAACATCACATAAAATACAGACTGTCACCAATTTAACATCATGATATCTTCGAACATCATACTGTTTGATTCAAAAATAAGGATTTTGAGAATTAATGTTAATATCTCAGATATCCATTTAATATGATAGATGCATGAATTCTAATTGGAATATTACTTCTGACTTCAGAGCACTTGAATACGATTCAATGCATAAAGGATCTTATATAATAATTTTTATTTATAATTCTCACTAAAAAAAAAAATCCAGTGTTGTATGCTGAACTGAATCTGTTTAAAGGCAATTATTCTTTTCCAAATTAAGTGAATTCATTTTATCCTTTTTATTTTACTTTTTAAGGTTTCCGATAGATATATTTATTCAGATTGACATTTTATTTACTTTTTTTGGTTTGTAAATGGCAACATTGAACTGTGTAATACGAGATATCAACAAAATAAATAGACGAAAATACAGAAATAACATAAATACATCTTTATCCTAAATAAACCTCTGCTTATTGAAAGAATCTCCATTTCTGCATAAGAGAGATGAAATAGATACTTATTTGATCCAATTCTTCGAAATTCGTGTATTATATCTGGAGAGAATTTACTCTCTGCTAAATCAATAAAGTTTGTGAAATTTTCCGTTAGCTAAAAAAGAATTCCTTTTATAGGCATGACGGCAAGTGTACCAGATTCAATTCGCTGCTGAAAAATTGTTCCTTGTTAAAACAAAAACCCTCATTATTTCTTCACCACAACATTACGTCTGCGACTTTTCTTACATACAAGTTATATATACATTTCCATCATCCAGAAAAGAAAGGATATTTCCTTATATTCCCACCATTCTTTAAGAAAGCTTTCAGGGGTATGTATGTAATGCCCACTTCCCATCTTTTTAAATAGCACTTTGATTCCAATATTCACCATTTTGTTAAGAACAATATAGAATATTCTATTTTTCGCTTTTCTCTATATAGAATCTCTATACAGGATATTCAGAAGAAAATGTTTTCAAAAGACAGCTAAGAAATAAGGGGACTTCAAGTTTAGTAAATTTTTATTCATAGTGATATAAATATAGAACAATTTTTTCAAGGGAAATGTGTTACCTAAAATATTCTTAAACACAAAACAAATACTGCACGCTCTCTTATATGTAAAAGACACTTGTTTTTAATGGCTGGTTGCCATTGTTATATATTTTGCAGAAAATAAGGTAAAAAACTTCTAAAGTGATTACTATACAAGAATAAGACTCATAACTTATTAGAATTGTTATGATGCAAGGTCTAAATATGCTTAAAAAGTAAAATTAAAAGATGAAAATTTCCATGTTCCGTTTGTGTATTCTTTTAATGTTGTAAGCATTCTAATGCAAAATAGTTTAAAATGCTTCTAAGCTGTTAAAGAGAAAAGAGCAACTAATCCTGCTGAGTTGATACTGTAGTGCATTTTTATAATCCAAGAAAAAAAAAGTCAAATACTGGGTGAGCAAGAAAAAACAAGAGGAACACTAGTTCGTGTTTTGTACTTGACTAAATATAGCAAAATTTGGCCACCATAAGCATTAAGGAAATGTGTTTTTGATTTATCAAAAAAAAAAACAGTACAAAGAACTGCTGATAGGGGAATTACAGCGCTGCAAGTGCATAATGTGAGAAAAAAAGAGTACATTACTGTCAATGTAAATAATAAATAAAAACACAAACATTATAAACAAAAAAAGTTTATTACAGCGATTTACAAATTTGACTCATAAGGTGAACAGCAGCTTGATGTTTCAATAAATACGTGAAGCGCACGAGTTTTTTTACGGTGATTCGCAGCATATTGGCATTTATTCGTTTTACATGTAACGTTATTTGTTTTTCAATGTAAGAATGTCAGAAAAATGCCATTGATACGCAATTCATTTCATGCTTTCAAGTAATCCAACAACCAAAAATCGTCCATGGCCTGGTTGCTAACAAGAATTCCTGTTATTTCAAATTTTTCTATGACTCTTAATTTAGTTGTGGATTTTGCGAAATATCATCGGAGCACAATGGCGTGAATTCTAGCAATTTTCCTTTTATCCTCGATATCGTATCATAAAGTACCCGTTCAGGAAAATTAAATAATAACGGTTTCGATAGCAATGACAGAATTTTCCCTATTGATGTTTTTTAGTACTATTTAGGGTTTTCGTCAATTTAATGTGTACGGGGGGAAAATTTTGTTATATTTCGTCTAGAACATAACACGCTACAGGACTCCGAATAATTTGAAACTAATATTTTGAGATATAAGATATATCATATAACTGACCTCTGGCCTGCCTCTAAGGCACACAGATTAACCACGTAAAGACAGAATGGCCGGACCGCCGCTACAACAACACTGGCATGAACTATGGTTGAGTCCTAAGGACCATCACCGGCCACGGTGCAACCCTTCCTGTAAAAAGAACGTCTCGTCATCAATGGGAGAGCCAGAACACCCACCTTTTATTGTTGGCAAGATCCAACCACCATTCCGGAAGCATATTATCCTCATTCCGAGGTGCCCCCAGGGGGATTAAGATATAAGATATTTTTGAATCTGCATTAAACATTTTTTCATTCAGTCTTAAATCTGTTATTCCATACAATGCAATTATTTTTCTGATCCTGTGGCTTTCATTTTCCTAAAAATGTATTTGATTGTTTTGCAAATATATAGTCAAAACATACGTTTCGAAAAGATTATTAATAGTGGTTTATAATAGGCGTCATTAATACCATGCCTTTTTTTCACCTCTCTATAAGCAAAAATATTACCTCTAAAATATACAATTTTGGAGAAGAATTTTAGAAAAATCTGACATATGAATGTGCAATGTCACGAAAGTAAAGTTTTGTGTTCGAAATTATAATTAAAAAAGCTTAATTATAAAAGCTTAGAATACAGATACATTCAGAAAAAAATATCTGTCTGCAAATATCTTCGCTTGTAATTTGAGAATTATATTATTTTTGTATAAGGAAGGGTTAATATCCTCAACCGTACGGTAGAAGTGAATGCGATTTTTTTTAACTAAACTAATTGAGTAACTGATGGAAATATGTCATATAGAATGTTGTCTAATTTTATACTACTGTTGGAAAGATTTAATTTGCAACAAATATTACATTCACTCGATGTATGAAACTGGCGAATAAAAACCGAAAAATATTCAATAATTGCATTGAAATTTCATAAACATACCATCTTTCAAATCCACATTTTTTTTATTACATATAACATTTCTACTATTATGATATAAATAAATTTATTATATAATACTAGATTTTCAAAGATTTTTTCTTATAAATTATTAATAATTAGAAAGCTAAGACCTAAAAATTAAGAAATTTTAGTTTCAAATTCAGGAATAAATTCTGATAATTAGTTATTAACAAATTTAAAAATCATCAAATACGAATATTTTAAAATTTTCTAAGGTTCATTTAATTATCTTGGATTGTAACATAAAGATTTTAGATAAATTATCTTTAATCTAAGAATTTTTAAAAATTATCTAAGACGATTTATTTTTCCATTCGTTAATAAAATTATAATATAATTATTCTTAAATTACAATCCAAATACTTTTTTCGAATTATTATTATTATTATATTTCGTATAATACAAATTGCGGATGGTTGAATCAATTTTTTCTGCTTTTTTTAAATTCTTTTAAAAGTCTATAGCTGCAATTGGAGTTATTCAATAAATTATGAACTTGCTTAAATTGATAATTACCATCAGTATTAAAACATTTACTTCTCTGCAAACTTTTCATGAAATAACGAAAATAAATTTTATATATATATATGTGTGTGTGTGTGTGTGTGTGTGTGTGTGTGTGTGTGTGTGTGTGTGTGTGTGTGTGTGTGTGTGTGTGTGTGTGTGTGTGTGTGTGTGTGTGCGTGCGTATATATATATATATATATGTGTGTGTGTGTGTGTGTATGTATATATATGCATTCAAACAGTTATGATAACCACAAAATTCAGTAGCAGTAATAGTAAATTTAATGCAAGCTTTTTCACAATTGCTCTCCGGTTCAGTTATTGAAAGTATTGCAGAATTTTCGTACATTCGATGAAGAAACTAACCTATCTCAAGAATAAAATTGCCCCCTCATCATTCATCTTTGATTTTTATAAAAACTTGTTAAATGGCAAATCATATTCGTAAATCGTAAGCTAAGTATATCTGAAGCTGCAAGTATCATTAGGTTTCTTTTTATTCCATATCTCATGGTTTTAGCAAATTAGCAAAACTGTAAAGGAAAAAAAAACGTAGTGTTACATTTCACAATTCCTTTTTTATTTCTATGTGCATTCTAATTATTCATTATTGCATAACTGTTGGTGAAATACTGAAAATAATTCAGTATGGAAATATTATATTTGTTGCACAAAGTGAAAATCAGGCATCTGATATTCAGATAAAACAATATGACAGGTTATCAGGAAGTTTTCAGATAAGATATCAGGTTTATCCATTCGTAACTAAAATTATAAAATCAGATATAATTTATTTTAATGGATAAAATTTATGTTAATTATACATATTGGAGTATAATTAACTTTTTAAATAAAGTATATTGCATATATTTGTTATACAAGAATCAATTAATAGTGTTATATTTAAATTCCACTTAGAAAAGACAAAAAATTGATAAATATAATTGTAGATTCCTTAAAATAACGATATATTTATGAAAATAAATAATGTTAACCGCACATGAAGTAGGCAATATCCGCACAACACATCACGAAAAATTGCATCTGCGAATTAGCAACACATACGTTAGTATGTATTGGCATTCTAAAAATATAGCAAAGTGCACAAATAAATTCTAATATCATACAATGTACAGATAATAAAACTCAATAATAAACTTGCATTTTTAGCATATCTAAATTTTAACTAAATGTCCAAGTAGTTAATTCGAATTATTACAATGAGTTATAATTAAATCCTTTATCTTTTTCTGATCTAATGAGCGTATACGTCTCTGGCAATCAGATTTCATTCCCTATTGGGTAATTAAATTCTATTTTCATATGCATAATGGTAAAAAATTCTAAACCCGTTTTTTAGATGGAATTTAAAATTTTAACCATAGAAATGTCGGGTTTACAGGGTTTAGGTAACAATTATGTGTGAGAATTTAGCAATAAATTATAAGATTTCAGTTTCCAAACTCTGCTGTTAAATATTTCTGAATGCTAGGGAGTCAAAACAATCTGGATGCTTTCTAATTTACATATTTTTCGCGAAAATTTCCAAAACGTCTGAAGTAATTTGCTTTTATCTTCGACCTAGTATAAAATGTATTTGATTTCACATTTACAGTGGAAATTTGGTTTACGAGGATAAGAAGAAAAATAGATGAACGAAGAAAAAGATGATTTTGGCTTCTCATTTTTCAAAGCTGATCATGTTTTGAAGGTCTCAGCAATATTTTTGTTTGTTTTGTGAAATATCTATACATTTTGATTTAAATAGTAATATTCTGGAATATATAGAGATTTAAAAGAAAGTTTTTTTATAATATTGTTGCATATAAAATGCAGGATTTTCAACCAATTTAGATGGAAATTATAGTTTTTTTGACAAAATAGTATAAAAACCTTATTTTTAAATTTGAAATGATTTTTCAGGTATTGGGGGAAAAAGGAATGCTTGACTAAATATTTTTTCACTGTAAATTCGGATAATACTATGCATTTTTATTTTTGTAATTTTAAAGCCAAACAACTTCTACAAGATTTTCACTTGAATACTATTAATATTCATTAAAATACCGGCAATGAAGTAACATAAACTTCATTTGGTGTCCGAAGATAACTAACAGGCGGGAGGCTTAACACAAATTGATATTCTTTGAATTTTAATCTTCTAGTAATTATTTAAATTTATAAAAAAAATTAAAAATTTGTCAAATCCATTTATAAATGAAGTTAGCTCAATATATGGTCTCGGAAGTAGAATCTTTTGCTTCTTTTTTATATAATTGGAGTTTAAAAACTGCCTCTTGGTGATTTGTGGAGAAATTCAGAAAAATACATGGATCCGAATGTATCCGAATAGTTTTGTTCACGTGTTGTATTTTAGGCTGGCATGAATGGACTGCACTCGATTGGGGAATTGGAATGTTTTGTGATTAGATTCCAAACACCAAGGACTTTCCCAAAATTGATATTGTTTAAATTTCAGTTCTCTAGGAAATGTCTAATTTTTTTTTTTAATTATAAAAAAAACATCTTTATAAATTAAGCTAGCTCGTTAAATGATATCTTGATAGAATCTTTTTTTAATTGGAATTTAAATATATTTCCTTGATAATTTGTTCAGAAAGTTAAAAAAATGCATATATCCGAATGTATCCGGATTATTAATGATCATTCCTTATATCTTAAGACTCATATAAGCGGTGCAGAATTCATTTAAAGAATCGAAACGTTTTTTGATTAATTACTAAACAGACCGTTTTGTGATTGTTTTTGATATTAATTAAATATTACTACAATATATAAACAGTTAAATTTGTTTAAAGTTATTTAAGTTGATAAACTGCCAATAATTTCAAATTTATAATATGCATAAAAATTTATAATGTCACGAATTATTTGCAATTGAGGAAATCGTAATATTACAGATCCTTAAGAACATATCGGTACAATGGCTTCCTGAACATATAGTTTGGCGATAAATAGTCTCGTCTGGAAATTATGTGTCTTGGACTTGAGAAAATAAATTTCTATATCAGTTATTTTGAAATCATTAATTTATTGATGGTCATTTAGATATAATAAGGGGTAAAAATCTTTTTTGCTTTTGTAAAATCTTTGTAATTACAGATGAACATTAATTTGTGTTTCAAATGCAAAATAAATTTAGAATTTTAAGCAAATTAAATTTAGAACTTTAAGCAAAAGTAATTATTAAACTATTCCCAACAAGAGAAATTATTTTCACTAACAAAGAAATTTATTCTAGACAGGACAAAATTGAAAAGATTTAGAAAACAATAAAGAAAAAGCGAGCCAGCTAAAATTCAAGAAAACATAAAATAATTTTCTTAAATACTAGTAATTTATCTTGTAAGGTTTTCCCTCCGATACTTCGCGTGTAATGATTCAATTTCATTTATGAATTTTATTTACACTAATATACACGAGCAAGTAATAAAATAAAAGTTATTTACAAAACGGTCGTCCATTAATGTACTTAAATCTACTTCTTTCAGCTATCTAGAGAAAGAAATGAAACTGTGTGAATATCACTGCAATTTATTTTATGCTGTTGCTGGTTTTGAACTATAATTAGGTTTAGTTTAATTAATTGAAGCAATTAAAGGAAGAAGAAATTGAAATTATAAGATAAATATACTTGCGGAAGTTATTGATTTTTTTAAAGAAAAAGTTGCCATGAAGTTCACTTGTTGGTAATGCAGTTCAGTAACAAAAATATGAGAAACTTCTGATATTTCAGTGGTGTATAAATAGATTTCAAAGATTATTCCAAAAAGTTTAGATTTTTCCTTTGTGAAATTGGAAGATTCTTGAAGACCTAACTGTTTTAAAATAATTTCAAATGCAACGAATTTTTAGAATTAAATATATTAAAATAATACTACTTTTTATTTTATACAGTTAAAAAATTTTAGAAATAAAATAAAATTACTGCACTAAAGCACAAATGGTTTGCAAAGAAAATTAGAAATAAATATATGTTACTAACTTGTAGAATTATCTTAAATAAAATAGTATGGTTAGAACTTATAGATCTATGCCTGAGAATTAACAATTTAAAAACTTGTATACTGATAAATTCCAAACCAATTACATTGAGCAGGATGGTACATTCTCAGCAAGGAAGCTTATAATTCATTAATTAGCTAACATTAATTATGTTTTCTATATAACCATGTTACACAGTTTTGATTGCATATACACTGTATACTTAACTATAAAACTTATTAGAATTTTGTTTCCCTTTTATGGCTGTTATTTATGGCACTTCACAAGCTTGCTGATATATCTGTCAGTGATTTAAGATGAGTGAGCATCTCTTATTTTTTCAGTCGCACCAACTATGAACAAATGACTTGGCTATTTCTTTCTTCAAATTGGTTTCCGCAGTCATCTTTTTACGGTGGCCAAATTCACACACCTCACAGATAGAACACAGAAGACCAACTATGCTCAAACCGTAACTCCAAGATCACACAGAAAGGTACGCTACTCCTATGCCAGGATCCCAACTATTTTTCTTTTGTCATTATATTATCAAAGGAATTATTTGGAACCCTTCTTAGAAAAGCATCATTAGGTAATCATAATTGTGGAGAATAATTAAATAATTTCATCATATCAGCAGAAAGGACATCATTGTGTAGAAACCGTCATTGCTCAAAGCTCTTAAATTTAGCTGATAGTTATGATTAATTCTTTAATCTAAGCAAATTCCAGAAGAGAGAAGCGAGTAACACAATGCTTATGTTAATACTTTTATGGTAGACCCTAATGGGTGTTTTGCAACTGGAATTGCCACTAACGTATATTGAATTAATGTTCGATGAAACCGATTAAAATATATGTTAGAGTACATTTCAATTATACGTTCCATTAAGAATTACAGAATGTGTACATTTTCAATACATTTGATTTTTCTGTTTCATAATCAGTGAATAATTTGCTAAAATTGAAATTGCATATCAAATTTCCACAATACAGATAACCTTTTCGGAAATCATTGTACTATTTTGATGCAATTTGTATTATGGAGACCCTATTAATTTCTTGGCAAATAATTTCGATATTATAATTTTTTTTCATACCACATAATAACAATTCTTCAATTTTCATTCTAAAAGACGTCATATCTACTCAAGTGGGTTGAGGCCCAGATGATTCTAAAAAAATTGAAATTATTAATATTAAATTACACTATTTTGCTTTTTCCATTCTAAGTGGCAACTAATCTGTATGGTGATAGTTAAAAAGTGAACAAGAAAATAAAAATAAGGATAAATAATTATAATTCAGAAAAATAAATAAAATGCATCAACATTTTTGATTGTAAGCTGAATTGACTTAAATTAGGGTAATTTGCAAAAATTGGAGCGTCATGAAAAAAAATATTGAACATGTTAAATAATAAAATGCTGATAAGAGATAAAATATATCATAATATTGCATCACATCAAATGTCAAGTTTCACTTGAAGTTAGTTGAGTGGCTTCCTCTTCCTCTCGGAAAACAGTATCTTTTTCTTCATTTTAAAAGGGGCTTTTTCTTTCACCGAAGTGTCTTCATCGCTGTCATCTTTCAATAATAGCAATAAACCTTACTATTTTTGTAAGAAGAGTGATAGAGATAGGAGAAGATCTCCTTCATTTTTAACAAGAAACTTGAGAGGCCAGATAAATAGTTAGCATATTGACAGCAAGTATCTATAAATTTTAAGTAAAGCAATCATATAATAAAAACTGAGATAATGATTTTTAAAAAAGAAAACATTATCCACTTCTTTATATGCGTCAAATTCAGACACGATATGTTTATAAGATCAGTATGGCAATAAATTTTTTCCTAGAAGTGAGTTAATCAGCCCAGCTGAAAGATATCAAACGTCTGGTAAAAAAAAAGAAATTTCCGAAAAGGTCCCTCTCTATTTCTCATAAGTAGAGGGCCGTAAAAAGCAATCGGGTATTCAATACCTTAGTACAGTATTGTATGACCTTGAGCAACATTCGCAATATTGTTTAATATTCTGGAGTATTGTTTAATATCGTACAGCAATGGGCAATATTGTGAAACTGGCTGAGTTACCGGACAGCTTGTCTCATAGTACTTAATTACATACACTGAAGTGACAAAAGTCATGGGATGACTGTTAATATCGTGTCGGTCCTCCTTTTGCCCGGCGAAGTGCAACAACTCGACATGTCATGGAGCCCACAAGTCGTTGGAAGTCCTCTGCAGGAATATTGAGCCATGCTGTCTGTATAGACGTCCATAATATTTGAAAGTGTGGATGGTGCAGGAGTTTGGGCACGAACGGACCTTTCGATGATGTCCCATAAATGCTCGATGGGATTCATATCGGGCGATCTAGGTGACCAGATCATGCGCTGGAATTGTCCGGAATGTTCTTCAAACCAATCGCGAACAGTTCTGGCCCGGTGACATGGCGCATTGTCATCCATAAAAATCCCATCGTTGTGTGGGTACGTTAAGTCCATAATGGCTGCAAGTGATCTGCAAGCAGCTGAATGTAACCATTTCCAGTCAATGATCGGTTCAGTTGCACCAGAGAACCGAGTCCATGCCATGTAAAAACAGCCCACACCATTATGCAGCCACCACCAGCTTGAACAGTGCCTTGCTGACAATTTGGGTCTATGGCTTTGTGGGGTCTGCGCCACACTAGAACTCTACCATCAGCTCGTAACAACTGAAATCGTGACTCATCTGACCACGCCACGGTTTTCCACTGGTCTAGGGACCAGTCGATATGCTCACGAGCCCAGGAGAGTCGCTGCAGGCGATGTCGTGCTGTCAGTAAAGGCACTCAAGTCGGTCTTCTGCTGTCATAGTCCAAGGAAGACAAATTTCGCCGCACAGTCCTATCGGACACGTCCCTCGTACGTCCCACATTGATTCCTGCAGTTATTTGACGAAGTGTTGCGTGTCTATTAACATTGACCATTCTACACAGACGTCGGCGGTCTCGGTCGTTAAGTGCAGGTGGTCGACCACTGCGCTGTCCATGATGGGATGTGATGCCTGAAATTTCATACTCTCGGCACACTCTTAATACTGTGGATCTCGGAATGTTGAATTCACTAACGATATCCGCAATGGAATGACCCATGCGTCTAGCTCTAACTAACATTCAACATTCAAAATATGTTAATTCTCGTCGTGCCGTCATAAATCACGAAAAACCTGTTCACATGAATAACTTGAACACAAATGAAAGCTCTGGAAAACGAACTGCGCATTTATACTTTTTCACTGCGATACTACTGCCATCTGTATATTTGCATATTGATATCCCATGACTTTTGTCACTTCAGTGTATAATAATAATGCCTTTACAGTATCTTAAACCTTCTATGTAGAGGGCTTAAGTACTATAATGTCATGTTTACTATTTCCTTCTAAAATTAATCATAACTCCTACGATATCAAAATTGATGAAGAAAATACTTTTAATTTCAGATTCCTTGAAAAGTGACATTTATTATAAAATTTATAACATAGTTCAAATCTAATGCGACTGACCCTATCTTATCCCTGAAGATCGGTTTTGTGAAAATTTTCTTCCATTTCAGGAAAATTTTACTAAATGCAGAACTGATTTTGAACTTAAACAGTAAATTAACATTTTTTTCGGCAACAGGCAGCTTATCTTTAAGAGAAATTTTACTTCCTTAATCCTAAAATAGAATTTTAAACCAAGGAATTAATCTAGCTTTATTCGAAAACTGAAAGATTAATTATATGTAGAAGCTGTACTTAATCTGATTGAAAATTTATTAAGCTTGGAACTATTCTTGACATTAATTTAAATATTATATATTTGGTTTAAAACCGAATTCAAAAGAAAAATTATGTTCAGAATTTCAATTTATAGAATTAAGAGTTAATTTCCGGAAGGAACGAGTCATTTGGTTAAAATAGCTGCATAAGATTAAAATAATCTTTCGGATAATTTGGTCTTGTGATCTCAATGTAATTTCCCATTTTAAATTTCTCTAAAGCAGATAAAAAATAAATTTTCTTTAGAAATATATTATACTTTCTGTGAAAGTGGAAATTCAGAAAGGGAAGGAGTTGGGAAAAATAGAATTTCAGTGTTGAAAATTCCATAATGTATCGGGATTTGAATAAGAAAAGTCGTTATATTTGTCTATCCAACCACAATTTCAATATCTCATCTGCATGTGCAAAAACATTTGACAAAAATAGGAGTGAAAATTGATTCTCAAAAACAGAAGTTATCGGAGTGAAAATTTGTATTAAGTTTCATTATAAAGCTTGGCGATCTATGACAAATTTTTAAGGCTAGATTAAAAAAATTGTAATTTATTTTGGCTGTTAAAATTTTATTTTCGATTCAATGTCCAAATGGCTTATTTTGGTTTCTACACAGTAACTTAAAGTTAATTTGCTTTTTTATTAAGTAATTGATAGAGCAAGTAAACTAAGTGTATGTTGTACAGACAAAATATGCACACATCGATTAGAGTGACAACAGTGATTAATCAAGAAATCAAGTAGCCATTAATTTATACATGAATCTCATTTCATGGAATTGACCAATCATGACTGATTTAATTTGTTACAGATACCAAAAACTGTACAAAGAAGAATGAGAATGCAGTAATTAACATGTTTGTATGTGACAGGAAATAAAAATATATCACAGGATTTTTTCAATACATTGTTTTGCTAAGCCTGGTGAAACACCTACAAGTTTTTTCAATCTTAATTGAGGACATGCGGTCTGTGAAACCACGACGATGGGCTTTCGGTCACCCCTGTTCTGTTTTTAGCTCAGTTGAATGGACTAACCCCGTAGTTTCCTATTTTATGATCTTCGATACATGTGCAAGTTTTTAACCAATTTCAACTTATGCTTTTTAAGATAACTCAGTTATTTCTTTTAACGTTGTCTCTAAAACCGCACCTCCTTGTTAGTGACCCAGGGATGAGCAAAGCTGACCAGATAGCGCAAAAAATTATGGCTTGAAGCATCATCCGATTTGCTGGTCCTGTTATGACGCAGTGCTCCAGACACTTTTGAATGAAGCAGAAAAGGATTTTGGTGATAAGTACCATTTTACAGAAGAGTTTTTCGATGAAAGTTCGCATTCAATTGATTCCGAAATGTATGTTCAAACATTTTTAATTTTTCTAGTGATAAGGAATTTTCAAAAATTATTAAAATATATTAATATACCAAGAGAAATATATACAGAATATATAAATTGATTTTTATACTAGCTCTTAACCTGTGTGTTTAAAATATCCTATGAAACTGAATTATGAAAGTTACACAAGCCGATAAAAAAGGACTAATTTTACCCACTGACATTTTTTTTTCATATAATTGTTGAATTTTACATTATATCGTTTTCTATATATTTTTATATACTAGAAAAATAAATATGATTTAGAAAATATAAAGTAATATGTTTTTTGAAGAATATTATTTATTGTAACATTCAATTTGAGAAGAAAATGTATGTTCGAGCGCATTTACTTTTTTCAATGATAAAATATTTTAAAAAGTTTTTAAAACATATTTATATAGTAAGAAAAATTTCTTG
>JAPMOQ010001510.1:60113-96887 GCA_026543055.1 Argiope trifasciata | reverse complement strand
TCACAATTCTTTCTTTCACAGTCTCTTAATTTAATCACAATTCTTTCAATCACAGCTTCTTAATTTGTCACATTTCTTTCAGCCACATTCTCTTCATTTGTATAAATCAGGAAGATTATAAAATTAGATTTTAATAACAGATAAATTAGTAATTCCCAAATAAAACGTGTCATATAAATATAAGTAAAAGTTAATTTTCAGGATTTAAGAAGATATACTTTTGCATATATAAAAAGAAGAATATGTAATCAGCTTCTCTATTCAATTCTTAATAAAACAGTGCTTATCATCCTAATTGGAAATCATTAAGTGCAACTTAGTCTAACTATGAGAGTACTACTTTATTTAAAATTTCATAAATACGTTTTACTTCCATAACCAGCCATTGATGATTAAATCTTATCAAAGAAAGATAAGAAGTTACGAATGATGCATTAAATACAGCACTCCAACAACCTAAATATTATTTGCCATAATGAGAAATTAAGCTAAATATTCAGCATCCTTTATATGAATGGATCCAATATATTTAATTTTCAATAAGAAAGGAAATTTGATTTCATATTAAATCATCTGATCTAGAAATTAAAATGATTGTATAAAAGCCGTTGAAACTCATACATCAAGATAAATACATCGATATAAATAATTAGAAATTATATTCAGTCCTTTAACAACTAGATATAGTATAGATTGATCTCGAAATATTGCTAATATTTTAATAATTCAAGAACTGTTACACACTCACATTAAATGACTCGTAATGCGATGTTATAATATTTCAACTTTGCTGTCAGGTAATTTTATCACTCTGATACATTCTTTTTATTTCTCACATTTTCATCTAAAGATGTATTTAAAAAAGTATTTGTTTATTTATGAATTCATTTTATTCATTTATGTAGTAAAATCTTGTTATCCTAATGAGTCACAAAAAGATTTCAAAAATATATTGTAGTTCCCAGTATATATTCGAAAATCCTTACAATTCCTTTTACAACTGAAGTACCTTATTTTTCTTTAAATGGAAATCATCACATTTTTCTTTGTATGTGAAACTCTCATTTCTTAAAACTAAGCCAGTTTTAAGTATTAAAACTGGTAAAGTTTTAATACTTTAATTTTAAGTATGTTTATTAAAGTATATCTTAATACACATTTCAAATTCTTTAGAATAGAACTTTTAATTGAAATCTAAAATTAAAAAGACTAATTTTATGTCAAAGTACAAAGTTAGAACATGGCACGTATACATAAGAATGTAACTTTTAATTGAATAACAATTTTTTAAAAAAGCTAGTTTTATGTACATGGCAATGCAAACTTATAATATAGTACGTATATAAAAGAACGTACACTTTTAATTGTATACTAAATGAAAAAAGACTAGTTTTATGTGCAGTACAATATACACTTTGAAAATGGTATACATATACAAGTATGTAACTTTTAATCAAACACTAATTTTTTTTTAAAAATGACTAATTTTATGAACAGGACAACAGAAAGTTGGTATGTATATACAAGAATGTAACTTTTGATTCAATATTGAATTAAAAAAGAAAATTCTGTGTTTTTTATCATATCATAATAAACACTCATTATATCTTTAAAAATCATATTTTACAATTATTTGCTACAATTTTATTTCCTTTTCAGAGGTGTTTTGAGCAACATTAATGATCAAAAGGACAAAATCAGTTAAACTGCAAGTATTGTATGTCACTTTTTATACGATTTACTAATTAATAAATTTTAGCTCTGAAACGCATGCCTAGTAAAAATATGCTGTGCAAACTCAACAAAATCCAGACACTTTTCTGAAACTGCTAACCTTTTAATGCTGATTTTGAAAGAACATAATGCATTTTTTCTGAAGTAGTTTACTAAAATTTAAACAAGTATCATTCTGTAAATCTAAATAGAAATAATTTTTAAGGAATTTTACAAGACAAAAATTCTGTTTTTGAAATCACTTAATTACTAGTAAAATGATATAATTTCATTGATTCTTTTATCTAGAAGCATTTTTTTCTTTTAAATTGCCACAAATATTTTAATGATTCATAATTAAGCCATAATTATTCGCCATTTAATAATAGCAAAGTTTTTATTTTGATAAAATGTTTCAGAAATTTTGAAACTTTTATAGATATAATTTCAAGTCGTTAAAATTATTTAATTATTTTCAGTTTTAATTTCTTTTGAAATACAAAGTTATATTCTTAATTTTATTAATGAAAGATAAAATGTAGAATTTTAGTTTCTGAGAAATATTTTAAATATCACTTGCTAATTATAAGCTATCGCCAATTTTGTCATTTTTCAAGTTATGAGTGTTTATATATTAACACTCATTATATTTTAATTATACTAAATATTAGTATACTATCTCATACCAGAAATTAAATTTCTTTCCTTTTAAATCATACCGAATTTTTGAGTTTCAATATAGTTCTACTTCATTTCTTGTATGAAGCCATCATTTTGCATTTTTATAATATATTGAGAGGTTCTGAATTGAAAAACATTCATTTTATGGGAATTGAATTCATTCATCCTTACTAACTCGTGTTTCCTTCTAACTGATATATATTTTTCTAATACATATATACATACACACACACATATATATACATGCATGTATATATATATACACACACTTACATATATACACACACAAAAGGTCTTTGGAACTGGGGGGTTGCAGGTTTGAGGCCAGATTCCGAGTAAGCGAGCTTGGTGGATGTTAAAGACTTCGGGACCATATGTCCCCCATGCCGGTATGTTGTGGAAATTTTGTGAGAGGGTGCCAGCTGAGGTGTCTTCCTCATCATCTGACCACGGGTTAAAATGACGAGGTCTGTCCCAAAATAGCCGTAGAGTTGATTCAAAACGGGACGTTAATATAACGAAACTAGAAGAACGTGAAGCGACTCAATTCTTTCTACTCTTTGTAATATTTATAGTAAGGGAGATGGTGGCATCACTTTTTTCATATCACTGAGTTACTTTACAGTTACCCAGAAGTACTGCTGGGTCTGATAAAACCATTTTATTAGTAGCACTTTTTCTTGCAACGTATGTAAGATATGCAGGTTTAGTTATATTAACGTCCCCTTTAAAGCAACGCGAGGGCTATTTTGGGACGGATCTCGTAATTTGAACCAAGATCAGATGACGAGGACGACACCTGAACTGGCACCCCGCTCTCCACGCCACACCAGCGGGTTGACGTTTGGCCGGACAAATTTAGCGCGCAAGAGACCCCCTCACACGACGGTTCTTCGGTGGAATTAAGTCTCGAACCTGAGACCCTCCGGTTCCGAAGCCGAGACCTTACCCCTAGGCCACCGCGACCCCCGCAAGATATGCAGGGAAATAACTAATGCTCTGGTAGAATCTACTCTTTTTTTTTTTTTAAATCAAAAAGCAACGACAATGGGCATCCTCTGCAACGCAAATGATGTTATACATTTCAATATATCCAAATAAATATCGTTTGGGTTGCAAAGCCCTCCATTCTGGAATCACCATTTTTAAAATGTTCTACTTAATGCATGGTAAGAACATTATTTGTTGTTGGCTCTTATGACACTTGCTATCGGGCAAGCCTGTTCTAAAGCAGACAGTGGTTTGAGCCGACATTGTGAGTCTCTTTATTTTTTCAGTCGCGCCATCTAGGATCAAGAGTACGACTTTGCTACGCACTCGACACAGCCCTTTTTACGAGGTGAACTTTGATTTATGTACACTCAACCACCGGTCGTAATTTAGACCTGAATCAGAGAACAATCACCTCTGAACCAGTACCCCCAGTGGTATTACTCTCGGCATGGAGGATTCTGTGACTACGACAGATTTACACATGCGTCATTCACTGCCCCACATGAGAAATCTTCGGCTGGCGGATTCGAACTCGTAACCTTACGGGCACGAGTCCTATGCCCTACTAACCAAGCTATCCCGGCCTTCAAAAATTTTTTTCAATTATCTAATTCAAGTTTTGTCTCATATTAACTACAAAATCGCGTTGTTGAGCGCATTGAAGTGGGGATTTTATTTTTCATAAACTTTGTGTTTTTAAAGCTTAAATAAATTTTATTCAAACTCTTATTTTCAACATATTTTTTATCATTTCTATGTAACCATTTAGAACATATTTCGATGTGTCAAAAATTCTAGATTTCAGAAATTTTGAACTGAGCAGATGATTCTATATCGTTAAATATTCAAGAAAATTGAAATCTTGTTAAAATTTCATTTCTCTATAAAGGAAAAAGATGAGTCTCAAGAGCATGCTGATATCCAAAGATGATATATATATCACTTTTGACTCCAAATGATGTTTTCTGTACAACTCTAGATATAAAGTACACAGTCAATACCATAAAGAATAAAAAAAGCGGATTTTGTGTGGAATTGACTTGATTGTCTGATTAATTCGGAAATCCGCAATATAACAAATTGTTAAAATGGAGTGTTTAGCTAAAGGATTTTTTTGTTAACTAGTTATTGATTACTTCCTACAAAATTAGCTATAGCACTCAATATAAAATAAAATATTATGCATTCGACATTACTATTAGTGTTAAAGAGCTAATAAATATACTTGATATCGATTTTTAGTGTTAAGATTATAGAAACCTAGAAGCAAACAAATTCTATATTAATTTTTCTTTGTCTAAAGTTAGAAATTAGTAAAGAGAATTTACTAATGTAAAATAGCAGTTTACACAAAATATTTAAAATTCATTGTTCTTAAATATCCAAAACATCTATTCAAAGCAAGAAAATCAATTTTCAAATTTTGTAAATACTGATTCGTAATTTGAATTTCAAAGGATGTAGAAACAACTTATTGGATATGTAGAGACTTATCACGCAAAATTTATTTCTCCTACAAAACGAATTTAAGAAAGTTTATTACTCCATCCTTAAAAATTCCCCAACGCTACAAATTGACCTTAGCAACAGTTTGAACAAAGAAGTGTTTTCGTTTCTCGGCTGAAGGCTGAAGTTTTTGTATCAAAAACAGGATGGATAATAATTTAAATCCCTCCGCCACTTTCCTTTAAAATATACTGACGTAAACAGTGAATAATCGATACAAGTAAATTAATTTGCGTCAGCTATTAAACGAAGAGCAATCTAGAATTCTTGGAAAATCTTTCTACTTGACGTTCAACGATAAAAGCAAGAAGATCAATAAGCTAGAAAACTCACTACACCTATTTTAGGTTGTTTATGGAAAAATATGTTTACGGAAATATTCTTGAAAATATTCTTTCATACAATATTGCTATAATGAAATATGTTTATAATCTTTATGTTTACTTATGAAAAAAATCAGATTCATTTTGTGACTGGAATGGAATATGAATAACCAAGCAATATTGCATAAAACTTCATTGTTTTATGCAATGATCCGTTTATGCAATATAATATACTATATTGCTATATTTTATGGTATATTTTATGCAATATTGCTATGATACTGGCTAAAATTTATATAGTTTTATTATTCTTTAACTATCAAAATTATTAATTTTATTCAAAGCAATTAATAATTTGTTTAAACTTTTGAGAATTTGATTAAATTTTTCTTATAGCAGTTCTCTCTTTAATTTAAAATCCAATCCTGTAGACAATCCAACAGATTTTCTGATGGAACTTGGTTTTACTGAATTTCATTTTTATTTGCAATCACTCCATTTTTTTCATAAAAATTGAACATTCTTTAGAACTTGTCGCTTAGAAATTCGTACTAATATTTTTACAAACCTCATTTTACTTTATCGCTCGATTTTCCATTATCGATTCAAAATGGGAAAAAAATCATGAATGATATTGATAAGATCACAAGTCAATTTTTTTTCGAATGATATTTAATTAACATTCTCCAATTGTGAAAGAAAAATCATACAAAAGCAATTTCACTTTCATTCATCACTTCATTTTCTATGTATTTGTTTAAACAAGATGGTCGTTTGCATATTTTTGGAGTAGTTCAGGCATAGAAACCTAAGTAATATTCTGCAATACTGCATTTACGGATTCAGAGATTCTTTTATTTTGCAATTATCTTGTTAATAAAATTAAAAATGCAGTATTTTTCAGATTTATTCTCTGATAAATTTTTGATATTTTTGAATGATTATTTCAATTGAAATAAATACATTGCTTATATAAAGTATAATCTTTGTCTAAATACTTTTTCGTTGCTTTTGATAAATAATTTGAAATAAATAAAATTTTTAAGCTCAATTCAAATTGTTTAATTTTATAAAATTTATTACTGCTACTGAAAAACAACTATTTATTCAAATACTTTTAATTCCAGAAGAAGAATTGTTATGTGAAATACAATATCACTTCAAAAAACAATATTTGTTTTTGAATAAATTGAATAAAATCTAGAACAAAACTGACAGAAAGATATATGATTTTGTTTTGATATTCAGGAAACATTTTTCACAATAATGAAACATACAAGGATAATTTCAATTTAGTAACTCTTTAACCAGTTTTTCATGGCTTCTTCCGAAGAACAACGAGGAATCAAATTTAATAACTCATTCTCAGAAAAATAGCATTACATAAAAGAAAAAACTATTTGACAATGCCTTTTGTTTTAATGAATTTAAAATTCCTGTCATATTATAGCTGAAAGAGGAAATTTTAATCATTGATAGTCAAAATCAAATTATATGCATCTTTTAACAGTGAACAAATTCCATTTTACAAAGTGATCTTAAGTTCACATGTCGTATGAAAATTATACTATTTATCAAAATCACTTATTTGTGTTGTTGAATATCTCTTTATAAGAATATGGAATTAGGTTTCTGGGATTATTTTAACGTGCAGTTTGGCATGTTCAAATATCTTTTTATTCGGATATTCTTTATGTATTTATTAGCTTTTTATTCAAATATCTATAATATTTGACTATCACCTATATTTGACCTACAAAGATTTTGTTTTATTTTGAGCTTGTCTATTTATGATAATCTCCACCTCTTAGTAGGTTCCATTTTCTATTAATTATCTTCACGTGTTAACTTTGCATATAAAATTAGTAAAACCCAATATATTGTCAAGAGTACAATATTCAGAAGGTGCAAACTATAGATATTTTAAATATTCTATCCATTTTATTTAGTTTTTATTTCAATAAATAATATATGTGTGTGCGTGCGTGCGTGTGTGGTGGCGCTCTACAAGCCTCGCCGTTCCACCTCGTTCCTATTATTATATTGTTGTTATTATTATTGTTGCCAGTTCACTTTTGGTGCATAGAACTCAACATTACTACAAAATTTGTTTTGTGAAAAATTAAATATTATCTTAAGAATGAACTTTCCAAGAATTTTCTGAGAAAAAAATCAATTTAGAGACATCTGAGGTCTTTCACTTCATTCAATGAATTTTCATAAAAATGCTTTAATAATCTTCATTACTAACACACTTCCTGACATATATTGGCAGATATTTTTTTTCATCTCTTGCGTTTCCTGTGTAATTGAGGGAAATACAATTTATTTCGGGTTTTTTATGTTTTGATTCTTAGATCGATGCACTTTTTCAAGCACTTCCTTATTCATTTATTTAGGTATGACTAATAGAGTTGTTTCACCTGAGGCAATTTCTTTTAGTGGTAAAATCCATATCATGATAAATTCATTCTCGCTTATTTATCGGCTTTAGACGGAGTAAAATTTGTGCACTTTATTCATATAATAATGTTAATAACTTATTAATTATAATTATAACATTGATAATGGCTTCTTTTAATATTTACAATGAACTAAAATTCTAAGAATAATTAGAAAGCTTAGAACGTATACTTGTGTTTATTTCTGAAAACGGGGTAAATATCAGCATTAATGGTATTCATAAATTAAACAAACTAAATTTATCCATTTTTAATTCCTTAATTAAAATTTGAATAATTAGAATTAGATTTCAGCCATTTTAATTATCACAGGAATGTTTATTATGTTTATTAAAAAAGATAATTTTGCGAATAAGTAATTTTTAATAATATTACATTCATTTTAGAACTATTTTATACAAAGAATTTTTAATTGATAACTGTAACTAACAAATAACGTTATTACTCATTATAAAATATTTCAAGTTAGTTTATTGAAAAACACTAAAGTTATATTTCGATATTAGAATTTCAAAATTTACCACAATTCTTTTAGAAAATACAAGGAAGTAAATTCCCGCATGTAGATTTACCACTACACGTCTATATGGGTCTCATCAATTGCTTAGAAAATATCGTCACTTATGAAAATGCATTCTTTGTTTGGGTGACAAAGGAAAAATGGAAGAGTCCAGATATTTGCCAAGATTTTCTGGAACGAGATAAAATCTCATTGTTGCTATAGTAACACTAATATGCCGAAAGTGCATTCTTATAAATCCTTTTCATCTTCGTATAATATGAGTGGAATGGATTTATATATCATAGGATATATCATAAGATCTAAATAAAAACTACGACACAACAATAAAACTCTGGCAATAGGAATGTTTGGCAATTTCTTTCTCGCAAAGAATTTTTTGAAATGTCAGTTGGCCGAGAAAAAGAAATAAACCTATGAGACAGTTTCATAACAAATAACACAGAGCTCTGAGGTTTATGTATTTATGACATAAGTGTAAAATCAAAACTATTCTCAATCTATAAATATATTACATATATATTTCTTATATTCCAATTCTTAAAATGGGAGTCATACATTAGAACAGGTTTAAATTTCTGTAGAAAATTAAGTTTCTTCAACTAAACATATTTATAATCAAACAAACCTTTACGAATTTATTAGTAACAAATAATCATTTCATATCGCAAAAAAAGCTCTCTTAGCGTTTAATGGGAGCAGTTTCCTCACAACATCCCTGACTGTAAAAAGAAATTCGTTCAAAATAAAATTTAATTTCTCTCTCTCTTAGTGTGTGTGCGTGTGTGTGTGTGCCTGTGCGTGCGTGTGAGTCTTAAACATATTAATTTATATATAATTTTTATGAAAACAGCATTTCTGTAAACACAAACTGCTATTTTTTTAATATCTGAGATCCTAAAAACGGTTTCATAATGGATTAATCTTAGAATAGGAATCAAATCCTACAATGTTTCCCACTTAAAAACGAATGAAGTGATATTTCCCCACTGGGGGAAAGAGAAAATACTTTTATTAAAACTGCTATTAAACGCGAGTGCAGATTTTTTGACCATATTATAAAAAGTAAATTATTTAATTTCCTCCGAAAAAATTACATTCCATGAAAATAACAGCTATGATGTCGTAGTTCTATGTCAACCTTTTGAAAACGCATCTGCTTTCAAAGAATCATATGTAATCACAAAGCAATCCTGGTAAAAGCACTTCAAAATTTTATAAACGCATCTGCTATTAAAGAAGCATATGTAATAATAATACAATACTGGTTAAAGTAGGTGAAACAATATATGCTATTAAAAGATGTTGATGAATATTGCCTACGATTTCAAGCTTCAATTATTTGTTATTTTCAATTATTAAAAACTTCCGAACGAAAAATCATTATTAAAATGTCATGAATATAATTTTACTAACTGCATTAAAAACTTCACTCCACTTTTACCTAATAAGAATACCAGCAGATAAATATGTAGCCATTTCTAATTAATCGGAAAAATCATTATTTCAGAGAAATTTAAATGCAGATGTTGATTTGGAGAAAAAAAACCATCAGGATATTGATAAATCAATATCCTGAAATGAATTGCGACCGGTTACGCATAGCAATACAGTATAAATTGATGGGAACAATTAATCTTATCTTTCCTTCTTCAATATTTTTAGTCGAACTACAATCGTTAGTGCATTTTCACTTATGCTATTGATAGCAAACGAAAATAAGATGGAAAAAAATGTATGTGTAATTTTGTTAATTTTTGTATGTTTTCAGCCTGACAGCTTGGAAAAAGTGATGAAAATTTTCTAAGAAGTTAAAATAAATGCTTGTCCAAAAAGTTTATTAATTCTATAGAAAATAGGTGCTACTGTTTTTCTTTCTTTTTCAAATAGTTTTGACTAAGATGTCAATTAAGACCTTGTTATACTTTATTAAAAATTATTATTTGATATATTGACTTTAAAAAAAAAGAAAAAGAATGTCCAAGACTTAAGTAAAGTCATCAATAATAGGTTTCCTTTTCTTATTGTTTTAAATAACATGTAATAAAACTTCAATATAATAGGTGAAAAATAAATCCTCATTTAGTCACATTCCGATGTTTACATTCTTTAATACCGGCGTCTTTGAGTAAACGTAGCGCGTCTGTGATCCAGGCGTACCGGATCGGGCATGATTGTTCTCACTGTGAAATGTGTGAATCTTTCCTCCTGCAAAATTCAAAGGAGTTGTGCAAGTGAATGAGAAGTACGAAATAGCTAAGACGCACTCTTGGCCCTGGTTGGAGCTACTGAAACAATGGCTTCATATCGCTGATTGAGTCAGCAAGCTTGTCCATGGCTATTAGAAACAACAACATTCTTTAACAGTTCAATGACTATTTGCGTATGATTTGATATCACTTTTAGTAGACATTTTTGCAAATAAATCCTAAATACTTTGAAAAATTCTGAATGAAATATGTAGACATAACTCTCCTATATTATCATTTTCAGTGCAGAAAAAAGTGTAGCATATTTAAATGTTCATCTACTTTTCCTTTAGTAATCGAAAGAAATTACTTCGAAGCAATTACTATTTAATCTTACATAGTTATAAATGGTCATATATCCAGGTTGATCAAGAAATAACGGAAGGTGTTCTGTAGCGTGTTATGTTCTGGATGTAATATAAAAAACTTTGTCCACCAAACACATTAACCCATTTATGCCAACTGTTCCATTTTTGGAACACCCCTCTCATAAAAGTTATTTTTATTATTTTTTTTACCTAACATATTGAAATTTAATGCAAAAATTCCAATTTTTTAACCTTAGGCATAAATGGGTTAAAGAATATGATTTCGATTTATAAAGAAGAAAAAAAAAATGAGTACCAAAAAATGCCGGTAGGGAAAATTGGCGCTGCAAGCGCATAATGCAAAAAAAGGGAATACATAACTGCCAGCGGACATAACAAATAACAACACACCATATACCAATAAAAAACGTTTATTAGAGCGACTTATAAATTTGACTCAAGGTATTCACCAACCGGATGTTATAATAATTAATTGCATGTGGTTACGAGATTTTGGACGATGACTCACATATCGGCATTTATTCTTCTCATATATAACTTTATTTGTTCTTTTAAAATAAGAATGTCAAGAATATGCTATTGATACTTCATGCCTTTCAAGCTTTCAAGTAACCACACAACCAGAAGTCGTCCTCAGCTTAGTTGCACACCAATAATTAATGTTGTTACAGATCTCCGTAAGTTAGTTATGGTCATCGGTCCTCTACGTAACTGTTTTAACCAACAGTATTCATTAAAAGCAGCACTGCTGTTTTCATCCCACTGATAAAGCGGCTTGACTAATAAGGCCCATTCACGTCGTTACAACGTCATCTACAGGAGTATTCTTGCAAAGGGACTTAATTTCCAGCGACCCTTCCTTTTATCCTCGATATCGTGTCACAAAGTAGCCGTACATGCAAACTGCAAAATGAAATTTTCAAACGCAGTGCCAGAATTTTCCCCATCGTCGTTTTTTGGTACTAATGTTTTTCATGATAAATCCAAACCGCATGAATTCATCTGTATGGTGATCGCATTTGTTATATTTCGCTCATTATATAATACGCTCCGAACAACTCCTGTTATTTCTTGATCACCCTGTGTTTATTAACTTATGTTTCAGCATTTTCGCTAGCAATGATTAAACGACACTTTTAACATCTAGATGAAAATTCTTGATAAATATATTAATTAATCTTAACTTGCACAGAAATGGGAAGCCATATAATCCATTAAAGAGAACCGATACTTAATTCTCGTGGGAACTGCATGTAAAGGAATATAAATGCTTTTCAAACGGTGCAGGAAAAGTGAGAGTCTCTTTTAATTTCAATCCAAAATGAGTCCTTCGCGTATTATAATAGAGAAAAGGAGAAAGATGCTATATTTAGTAATATAATGAACTATAGAGATAACCAGCTGCTCCTCTGCTTACTTTGAAGGTCTGACATTAAATCGTTTGATGACACTTTAAGTTCAAAATTTTTTATCATTGTAAGTGAAAGCAAAAAATTTTCATAAAATATACAACAATATCTAATTATTAAAATACTTGAGCACATTTGAAATTTTAGATATTCATAAACACAAGTTTAAAATATACAAGAAAATTAATGCATCATTTTAGAATTTCTTGCATTTTTAAATCAATGTTTATTCAACGGCATGGGTATAAAGAAATACTCTTTTCTAGCAATTCAATATAAAATAATTTGTGAGTTTATTTCAAAAATTACCGTTTCATTTTTTAACTTGAAATATAACTTTAAGCATCCATTTTAAATGTTATTCAAAACTTTCGCACTCTCATGCTATGAAGAAATAAATTTGGTTAAATAACTTCGATGAAACTTGAAAATGAGACTTAAGAATATTTCGGGATTAAGAAATTCATCGACTCGCTGCTTTTTAATCAAAGGTAATAAAAACATGCAATAAAAAACTTACGAATAATACCCCAGTGTGCACTTTGCACATTTTCGAAGGATATTCGATAACTACAGTAATTGGGTGAGAAAATGCTACATGACAGAATTTTTGAAAGCTATCATTTTCTTCTTCTTGCTTGAGATAACTAAACCTGCTGAAAGCCCCGATTTATTACAGTATTATGAATGGCTCATTTGTTCTTTCACATACTAAAAGGTTTTTCCCACATGCATACTGACATCATAATTTTTAATTATACCTTCACATTTTATCGAAATATTGAAGAATTAATATTTTTTTAGATAATGTATAGTTAAATGTAATAAATAAAAAGTGGTTTCATTCAAAATGCAGATGCTTTGAATCTCCTAAGAAAGATATTTTTAAGAACTCTGATTTTATTAAATCTTATTGAGCATAATTTTAAATGTGAATAATCGGTTTGAGATTATGAAAATATATTTAATAATTAAATAGTTGGTGTATTATAATACATGATAATTTATTAATAATAAGCAAAGAAAAATACGTTTTAAAATATTTTGATATAGGACTAATGACTGAAAACTTTACGTGACTTAACAATATCAGTTGACTGGAAAAGTCTTATTGCCAACGAAACGAACAAAATAAAGAACTTATCTCCCATTTCCATTCCCTATTATATATTTAATCAGTCGGACTTTCGATTTATTTTAATTTTCTTCTATATACAGCTTACATTTCACTTATATACTTTAATCTTTCACTTAGTCATATGAGGAAAGAAAGAAATACACTTTCTCAACTTCTTCTAGTTGACATTGTTAAAACATTGTTTTAAAAAATTTGGTAGAGATTTCAGACTTTGATATCAGGATTAAGTTCCATTTATCAAACCGATCACATTTTTCTGTTATTTTGTTCATACGGACTCGAAAAGACAATGTCACAATTAGTCTACAATTTGGCTAACTCAGTCATAACAGAAAAAAATGTATAGTTGGGGTGATAAACAGCGTTATATATTTTAATATTATATTATCTATGTATATATATATATATCCTATATTATATATTTTAATATTATATTATATATGGGGTGATTTAATATATTTCTATAGTAAGCACTAATGAATAATGTAAGAACTAAATGAAGATCTATTAATCATTTTTTTCTACTACGATTTGAGAGTTGCAGATATTAGTAGTTGATACCATATAAAAAAGAATATTTTAAAAAAACTGTTTTATTCAAACTCATATTTTTAATCTATAACAATGGTTACAATAAAATTCTTTCAAGTAAAATGAAATTGGGAATATAATGTAATATTTAAAAAGAATATTTGAATTAGGAATTTTTTGAATGTTGATAACAAATATTTTTTTAATATCTTAACCGTATTCTATATATAATACGAAATAAATAATGTTTTCATAACTACAAAAACAATTCATGCCTTTTATAGGAAGATAATGCTCATAGCTGCTTTATTCAAATTCTTAATGAATGAAACGTTTTGTTATTGCCCCAAAAAGAACGAATTTGTCAGTCGCTGACTAAAGACTTGTTTGCCGACAAATTATCAATTATTTTTCATCTAATATGTTTTTAATGCAGATTATGAAAAGAAATCTCTCATCATAATAAGTTTGTAATCCATAACAATTGGCTAAAATTTATCAAACAGTCATTAAATTTACTTACTATACTTTGAAGGTTATTAAATTTTCATTGTTAGAAAAAGGAAATAACTGCTTTTCATAAGGAAAACACATTTATGATTATCTAAGCGATAATGAAATGATAATTACGATATTTTTTTTTCTAAAAATTTCTTAAAATGTCAATAGGCATATTTTAGCATATAAAATACTTCTGATTTATGCTAGCAAATTTTTTAAAACATTCCTTGACATTCATTTTATCTTACATTTTACTCCTAATAGAAGAAAACAAAGTAATAGTATAAAAATTTATACATAATTTCAAAATAAATAGTGGCCTTTGGCGATTATCTTCAGATAATTAACTTTTTTAGTCTGTTAAATATCATTGTGGAATATAAGTTTCTTAAAAAATGTTCACCTCATTTGATATGACTATAAAATATGAATTTCATTGAATAAAACTTTAAATGAATCAATTCATTTGAATTAAAAAATTTGTTTATTACGAAATAAAAAAGGAAGAGAAATTTCTACTAATGATTGAAAAAATAACGTTTTAATATATGAATTTGAATTATTTCATGGCATTTAAAAAAATTGCCATATATAGTGTATTAAATTAAATTAATAGTATTATCCAAATTAAAGAAAAAAAATTGTAAGGCATTGAAATCGATATTATTAAAGAGATAATTGTTTTCAATCTTAAGATAAGGCAAAGACAACTTTTGTAAGATAAAATGCCTTAAAAAAATAAGGACATCAACTTCCTTTGTCACATCATTACTATTACCCGTAAGACGATGTCTAAATCTATATTTATGCTCATTTAGACTTTCTATTTGAAACCAATTTATTGACTTCTTTTTTTGATTGATAACATTATAATAAGATTTTGCTGCTCGATTAATTAAAAGCGTAGCTTTGAATCCATTGCACTTGTAAAATCGTTCAATGATGCAACTTGAAATTCGGACCAGTTGATTCTACAATAAATAATAAAATAGCTACCTGTGCCTATTAAAATTTAGTAATTTAAAAGTATAGGTATTAATATTTATCAGAAAATAAACTTATATTTATGTAAGAACAACTTATCGTTTATTGTTGTTTTAAGCTGATTTTGAGATTTTTATTGCATTGAATTCACTGCATTTTTCAAAATACTATAAAATCCAGATTCATTCATTAATCATCTTAGATAATAGATATTCATTAAGGTGAGAGTTACACTTGACTTATCTCATGTAGGTATGTTGATTTCGTTATATATGTTTGAAATAATACTTTTGCTTAGAAATATATGGCAAATTCGAGACATTAAATAGAAAACGGACATTAGATGATCTGAGACAATAGATGCAGAATTTCCGTTTCCAAAATTTCTTGTCTTATTAGATCAAAGATATATTGATAGCACATAGATTATTCTTCTAAGGTTAAATTATGCACGATTGACTGCATGTGTTGATGTTTTAAAGGCGTCACAGAATTACCAGACCTGGCATACTGTAGAGTGAAAATATACACCACGGTGCGATTTAAAAATAATTAGAATGCTATTAATAATCACTAAACAGCCTTCAGGCGTATCTTTCAATAATTTCAGGGCCACAGTTTCCTAGTGGTAAGGTCTCGACTTCGTAAACGGAGGGTTTCAGCTTCGAAACTCGATTCCACCGAAGAATCGTTGTGTAAGGGGGTCTCTTGCACGTTAAATCTGTCAGTTCAAATGTCCTCCTGTTGGTGTGGTGTGATGTCAGCTCAGGTGTCGTCCACGTCATCTGACCGCGGTTCAAAATGACGAGGTCCGTCCCAATATAGCCCTGGCGTTGCTTTAAAATGGGATGTTAAAATAACTAAACTAAACAAACTTCGATAATTTTCAAATGGAATTCATTGCAGGTTTAATTATTTCAAATTTATATTAATTCTATATATGTTAATTCGATTTCGGAAATAATATTAATTTCTCAAAAATCGTGTAAGAAATTTTCCTATATCTTCACAAAATATCTACCTTCCTTTTTCTGGGTGAATATCAATAAAAAATAAATTTAACAAATTTGAGGAGAATGCCAATATAAAATTCTCTGAAATTCTCAAAAAAAAGAGTTCAAAATGCTATCATAATTTAATTTAGAAAACAGTTTTCTGAAGATTTTTAGCACTTTTTCGATTCTTATTTTATAGTTGCAATCTCCTGAACATATATCAGTCGAAATTAATACATACATTTTTCATAGCTGATTTTACTTTGTTTCCCACACTTTTGGTCCCTCATTATTCCTTATTAGATCGATGAATGCAATTTCTTAAAATTGACAGGAAGAAATATGTGAAGAATCACACTATTATTCAAGTAAGCATTTCATTCAAAGTATTTTAGGATTTTTTTCTCTCTTTTCAATACCCAGAAAATGCTGTTACTGGAGCAAATATAATAAATATTGAAATCTTGAGGCTAAATCATGAAACTTTTTTCCCTTTAAAAAAACGAAATATTTGGTTAATTCATCTGTATGTCATTTGTTTTTAATTTTGCGACAAGTTTTCAATTTCGTTACTATTTTCTTTAGTAGAAATTGTTTCTGAGTATATGACAACTCTTCTCTTTATTTTAAATTATTTCTAGCTCATTATTGCTACTTTATTCCAAAAGTTATTTTAAATTTAGCGATTCAATTATTCTGGCATTTTTTATGCATTCCAAACAACAAATTTGGTTATGCAGAGTTTATCCTGTCTTGATAAGGCACTCTTTATACATAAAAATGCTACGAGATTTCTGCTATTACCAAGGTTTAAAATTGATTAATTAAATATCTACCTTGGTTTCTCCACTAGTTGAGCATAAAATAGTTTTATTTCTAAAAAAGGTTATTTAGAGGAACGGGCAGAAAAGTGTTAATTAGCCAAATTAACAAATAATTGGATATTTAGTCTACAGTTGAATCAAACTTTTCGATTTTCAGTAATGATATGAATGAATAGGGAGAGTGAAATAATCACAGTATTAAAAATTAATTCATCTAAATCAAAAAATTTAAAATTAATCCAGATTATAGAGTTATAGAGCTTGTAACACGCCGTTTTTTAATATAATGAGAAGGAAACTATTATTATCATTATTATTATTATTTCCTTGCTTATTCTTTTCTTCACATATTTTTTTATTTATTTTTTGAGTCACTTGCGACGATATATTAAGTCAATCGCTATAATAATTTCTTGAGAATTCTGTGCAAATTGAGAAGGAGCGTCTTCCTACTTACCACATAACGAATTGCTTGATCCCCAAAACGAATATTTTTTCGATAATAAAGACAAGGGAATCCCGGGGCCTGTCTTCTGGCAGCCCATTGAAGTTCCCCTCTGATTGATTTGCAGGGCTAAACGCGCAGTTATTTTCCTTTTCCCGCCAACGATCATGAAAAGCTTGTCGATACTCTGTAGAAGTAACGTACGCGCGAAAACAGTCTTTGCAATATTGCCTCCCCTAACAGGGAGATAAATCAAGCCCTCATGGTCCAGTGGATTGAAGAACGTGAACTTTTAGTGATTGGAGGAGACTCAGAAATAATTTGTTAGGATATGTTCGAAGTTTCTATTATAACTTATATGCGCTACAAATTTGATTGAAACATTTTAACATTTATAGCAGGGGTTACAATTTTAAAAAAATGTATACAATAAAATTATTTTCCAATCATAAGGTTATGACATAACAATAGTTTCTTTTATTGCTTTCTTAATGGATATTTTCAATTTTTAATTATGTTTATGCAAAATTCAAACTATTTACAGGGACCAGAAAACTCTGCCACTTAAATTTTTATAAAGGTAACTTCGACCAAATTAGGGAAGAAAATTTTGTTTACATTGCAACAGGAATTCATAAATCAATCGGATTTTTTTCTATTATTATTTCATCTTTTTTGTAATTTCTTCAATGTTTGTATAAAATACCATTAGAGCTGTAATGCACTTTCATTTGCCATTAATATACTATTAAATACTGTAAATTGCAAGAATTTTTCTTTCAAGAATTTTGAAGAAAATGGATTTACATAATTGTAAACAATAAATAGAATTAATTATGTCTATAAGTTGTTTAAAAAAGCATGAATGATAAAAAATTAAATTATTTCTTCATTGAATTTATTTATTATCTTTTTAACTACCTCAATTGAATTAAATTTTGTTTAGTGCCTCAAAAAAAAATTATTACCAACAGTGAAATTTGTTACCTATCATAACGTGTATTAATAAGGATAAAATGTCTGAGCAATTTGAACAATACAACTTAAGTTTGATTCTTAGTAATATTATGAGTGTTTGGTCATAATTATATTAAAGTGTAAAATTTAAATTTAAATTTTATTTAAAATATTATATCTACAACTCTTCCTCTGTTGATATTTATCGAAATGAATACATGTAAAAAGTTATTCGCTTTCCTGTCAACAAGCCATAAAGTACTTGTGTTGCTACATTTTATGAATTCTGAACAGTACAAAAGCTTTATTTTCCCCTAAATGAAAGCGAAATCATTTTTAATGCTCTTCAATAAAGTTGGTCTTAAAATAAAAATTCTATCCGAAACTTTTATCAAAGATTATTGTATATTTTATTTATGATGTTTACTTTTCAAGCTTATTTTAGGTTTGAGTGCTGTCAATCTGAATTTGGGTCACATTTAAAAATATCCGCTATAACTTCTGTAATCGATATCCTAAACGACGGTATTGGAGGAGTTTAACTACTTTAGGAGAAGACTTACATAAGAGGATTCTTTTATTCAGAATTCGAATTGATAAAAAAACTTTCCAAAAACCTTTGCTCTTTTCTTTATACAACCTCGTTTGATCAAGTTGCACTAAAAATTGAATATTTGAATACTGAAATTTTGATACTTATTTGAATATTGAAAAAATTATTTTTCAATCAATAATGAAGTAAGGAAAGATATTTTTTGTTTTATAACAGTTTTTATTCAAAATTTATTTCCAAATCTAAAATTTTAGATTTTATTTTAATAATATTTAGAGAAATACAATTTCGTAATATAGACGGGCATTGTTTTTCAAATTTTTATTTTAGTTTTTGTATAAAATATATGCCGCACTCAACTGGAGATATATCCATCATTAAAATCATGCAAATTACGCATAATATAATGAAAGACGATTTGCTTCCCCTTTATTGTAGTAAGAATGAAGGTATCGCTTAGTAAATTTTAGATTAATAGTAACCAATTTTTCGGCATCACACAAAGTGGTTAAAAACAACAAACACGCTTGTCACTGAATATTGGAAAAACCAAAGACATATTAATATCGTTGGGTTTGGCTCCGAAGTAAGATCATTTTTTACTACCTGTAACTATTAAAAGGTGTTTTTTACAAATAATGGGCATGATGAAAGCTGAAATAATGAACAAAAAATAAAAGAATATCCACTCGTTCAGTAAAAAAGTTTCAAGATTACAATAGCAAATAAAAGAATCAATCGCAATCAAAATTAATCAATACATATCAATATATTTAAAAAAACTTAAAAGGATAAAAATGAAATCTGATGCGTAGAAGTAGTTTTGAAAAGATAAAATAGTAGATTCTATTTTTTGAAGGGAAAGGAAGGAAATAAAATGAAATATATTGTGAGATTACTTTTAAGCACTTGTTGCTTGAGTCATCATTGTTAATCTGGAAAGCATTATTTTACCTTTGAGATTTATATTTTACAAGCAATTAGCAGTCTTATTTTTATTTATTTTGATTAAATAATCGAGCCTTCAGCAAAATTTTTAATTGTTAATAAAGGATTCACTGTGTTAATGAAACATTATTTGTATTGATTGTTTCAGAAATGATTTCTAATTTTGTCTTCTGAATTAGCTTTACACTTTGAAGATGAAATGTTGTTTAAAATATCGTTATAAATTAACTTGTTTTTAATTTGGATAAAATGATTGTTTCTGCTGGGTAATTGTACTTTGTATTGGTTAAACTATGCTAATTTGTCTCAATACTATTTATTTATAATAATTAGCATATTGGAAAAAGAATATGACTAAGCGAAATGTAATCATATACATTTGGCAGCATCAGCGTTTTATGGTTTAGATTAAATATATATTTTAATAACTTCTAAGTATAATTACTATTATTATTTTTAGTTGTTTTCTTGTGTTTTATTTTTGTTGATTTATTTAATTTGCTGTTTATTTTTTGGTATTGTTTCATTTATTTAAATGGTGTTTCACTCTTGTTGATTTCTTTTATTTAATTTGTTGTTTAATTTTTGGCATTACTTCGTTTATTTAAATGATATTTTATTTTTGTTGATTTCATATTTTATTTAATTTTTTGCTTATTTGCTGGTATTGTTTCATTTATTTAAATGGTGTTGTTTATTGTTTCATTTTTTTAATGGTGTAGAATCATCTGAGATATTTCTAAGGAAAAGTGTTATCTTCTAAAATATGCTCAGAAACGAGAACGTATTTCAAAATATATAAAAAGAAAAATAAATTTTTCCCACTGCAGCAATCTGCAGCCAAATCTTATAAAGGGGCTGAGGCCACGTTTAGTATCAAGCTTGCGAAAGTTGGGTTGGTAGTAAGTAATAAAAGTGGTCAATAGGAAAGAATTTTCCGCATTTGTAACATTCAGTCTAGAAAATTTATGCAATCTGCATACTTTATTTAGATTTTCTGAAGCAAACGTGCCAGTAGCAACATATGTTGTTTCTTGAAACAGGAAATTTAAGTTATAGTCCAGTATTTTGAGTGCATACTGATTTTTCTTTTTAAGCATTCTGTTTTACATGAGCGTGCTTATTGGCAAAATTATTGTATATCGGATCTCAAATTATAGAATTTTTAAAGAGTTTGGAGATTTTATAATTTCGATAATGGTCTAAGATAAATGTAGTTCTCAGACGTATTATCCAATAACCAAGAAAACGTTCTTTCTAGGACACAGAGTCGAGAGGGGGCAAAAAAAGCAGCATCACATAATTGCAGTATCAAAGGATATTACAAATATTTTTGATGACATGGTTGCACTAACTCAATATGCTATTGTTTGGCAAATGTTCTAAAAACGGCTTTATTTACTTCTGCATTATGTTGCTCTTAAACAAAAGCAAAGACAAGCATTTTATGAGAAGTACCAGAACTGCTATTAATTTCATATATGCTATACTTTATTTATTAATACTGAAACGCCCTTGTAATTATTTGCAATCCTTTCATTGCAATTATTATACTGTTTTTAGTTTCGAAACTCCTAATCGGAGATTTTAGGTAATATTTCTCTTCACATAATTAGTCATCACATGCATTTCGAAATCTGTGAACTGGTCCAGTTTAAAAAGAAGTTTTAAAAGCGGAATGTTTCCAAATAGATAAAATATTTTATGAGCATCTTGTATCTTTGTTGCTTCAATATATTTTCTAGGAAGAAGTATGAATAATGCTAATGTTTTTGTCATTTTTGCATTCCTTACAAATTTTAACTTTGTCAGTATTACATTTTACTTATTTCTCTGGCTCAGTTACTTATTGGTGTCTCAATTGCTGTGACAGGCGTATTAAGAAATATTTAAACCTTAAAATACGGAATAATTGCTTTTCATTTGATGTTTGAAGAAGGTTTCATTAATTAATTATCAGTATGTACAAATTCATTGATAAGGCATTTGATACGCATGACTCTAAATATATTTTTTAAAAGAAAGGAATATTGCCAATTATAAACTCAAGACAGTAGTGGTATCATTTTGCTCCTGCCTAATAACGGTCCTGTATAACTGACTCATTTTCGATACAGAGGAGTGTCAGGTGAATTAAAGAATCGAATTATGAGATAATCCGATACAAAGAGTTTTATTCAAGGAACCTCGGTAGCTCGAACTATCAACCACAAAACCATCAAATTCTGTACCAGTACTATTGACAACATGGAAAACAGGAATCGAGAAATAAAAGTTCTAAAAGTTGGCGATTGAGGAAAAGGTGGTTCTTTACACTTTCAGACAATTAAAACTTTGCATAAAACAAGAGAGGAAATTACAAAATGAAAAGTTCCGATTACGTAGTCGACATTATGATCAGTATTTTGAGTTATATAAAAGAAACTTTTAATGAATGAAATGAAATTTTTAAGAATCGAAGCTATGATAGAATCAATTCCAGATTTCAAGTTCTATAAAATCCCTTCTAAGTAAAAATAACATAATTCCTTACAAATTATAAATTTAAGTTGATAATATTTTGTCTTTATATTTTTGTATTTGTAAAAACAAAAATAATAAAATCTCATTTTTCCAAGTATTTCAATCTTATACATACTACAATACAGATACTTGAGAAAAAGACACAATCTTTTAAAATTTATTTTTAGTTAATGATGAGGAAACTTTCTCGATCAGAGAATAAAATTGAATACAAATAATTTTATTTATAATTTTCATTTTTTTCTTGTTGTTAAGATGTGCAGTATTTGGAACTTTTTCGAGTTGCAGCGCTTCAAAACCTGAAACTCCGGAATCTTTTTGGCACTAGCCTCTTTCCTACTTATCGAAATAATTTCTAAATTTTTTTACTTAAATTTAGAAATGTATTCTCTACTGACATTTTAGCAGTTTCCATAAGAATAGAGTGAGTTCATCTTCCAAATGTTCTTTTCGTTTCCAAAGATTTATTTACGTTTCATTGAAAAACGCAAAGAAGATCTTTTTAATAGATATTAGACGATTAAAAAGAATAAATTACAAGAAATTTTCAAAGTTTCGTGGAACATTCTTTGAAAATGTGGCTGCGTGTAATAGAGAAATTTTTTTTAATATTTCTAGAGTATTGAATGCACTAAATTTGATATCTCTTTTTAAATTTGATGGAAATAAAGGCTAAAACTTAAAATTCTAATAATAAAAATTTAAATAAAAATTAAAGGAAATATTAAAGAAAGTAGTAAAAATAGAATAAAGAAGAAAAAATATATATGTTTATTTAGAAAGTAATCTCGAAACACCTGAAATAAGATACATGTACGCAAAAGACAATCCGAAATTTTACATTTCTTGAATTTCTTTCCAAATGAATATTTATTTGAAGTAATTTAAAGCTTTCTATTACCTCGATGATTTTTCCCAGTCTTAGAAAAAAAAACTACATTTCACAGACTTTTTTTAATTTTATTTCGAGTTGTATAGAAAATAAAACTGACCTATTGTTTTCTAAGGAAACAATTTAAATTCATGAAGCTGGTCTTGAATACTTCAAACGGAGAAGACCAATTGTAATGGAATTCTGCAACAGAAACGCCATATAGCATTTTCTTTATTATTTGTGTTTGTACCTACTTTGATATTCACATTACTATATTTGATGCCTTTTTATAGAGCAAGAAAATACAAATTCCAGTTAGCATAATGAAATGTATATTTTAATTAGCTTATTTGTGTCAGATGATAATTTTTTTATTTATTATCCTTCTTAAAAAGAAAGTCAACATTTTAATATTTTGATTTACGAACATTTTGAAATATATAATCAGAATCTTATCTTTATGAAATGAAAGAACAAGTATTGAAAGTTAAAAATATAATTATTGTTAAATAAATGGAGAATTATACTATCATTTTCTTATTTACAGCTATTTATATCACACTGATTGAATTAAAAAATTTTACTCACTATATATTCGCATTTTTATGAATTCCCATTAGCTTCTACTAGGCATAAGATTTAAAGTTACAACCCTATGCAATAACATTCTACAAAATATATTAAAACATATCAATCAATCAAATATTTTATTTTATGCTTTTTTTAATCACGTGCTACTAATTATATTCATTGAAAGTGATTAAAATCAATTGTATTAACCTTATTTTATTTTAGATGAAATATTCTAAATTGTTGTCCATAGATTGTAAATAAAGATGCAGTTCCTAATTTAGAAATAACGGTTGAAAATATAATAAAAGTTTATATAATCTCAAAAATCTCTTCTAAAACCTTTATTTTGGAAATTACTATGTTAAGAGCAGTAGAGAGTGCCTGTTAAAAAAAGCTAACAAGTGGTTGGTATTTATCTCTGCATTTCCTGAGTTAACTTCCACAATTTGATGTGTTTCATACTTCCTCGCATAAATGATACCAATTTTGATACCTTCTCTCTCATTTACTTGTAATTCTTCTTGTATTCAACCGACCACCCCGGGACCACTGAACGTAGCAGTATCGAAAGGATTTGTTGTGGTCGACTGCTGAAAAAGTATTGTCTACCTTACATTGACCGAACCTTTTCTTACATTGACCATTCCTTTCGGGATAGTAAATAGCTGTCTTTCTCCCCATCTGCACACTCTCAAACATAGGAATGAAACTATCCATCTTTAACATTATATCCTTCAGGAATTTGAGATAACCTGGTACCATCAGTATTGTACTTAAATCATTATTTACAATCTTCAGAATTTTCCTTAACTCTGAGATCTCCATACATTGCATTAAATAGTGGTAAACCGTACCAATTTCTCCACAAATGCATTTATTTTCCTGCGTTCTTTCAAATCTTTGGAAATATGCAGGAGATATCCCATTTCCAGATATTATTTGGATTATAAGTGGATGGTATCTTCTTATTTTAATTTCTTGATTAGGAATAAAGTCGAAAGTGACTCTTCCTTTTTAGGACGTGTACTATCTGTCAAACCATTTTAGTTTTATTTCTTCTCTCAATTCCTCTTTTAAAATACCCTTGATTTGCATCTACTTCTACTAAATAAAAGCTGTTTATCAATTAAGTCCAATAGAAATTCATATTTAGGGGAAATCACCCAATTACAAATTCTGTTTATACAACATGTATATTTTTGAGTTAATGATTTTAAAGACTTGTAATGCATTTCCCTTCTTCGATTTCAGTTTCCATGGTGGGACGGACACAGTCGCCGATGTGATTGCCAAAAAATGCAACTCCCCCTTCCAAAAAAAATCGTTTACCTTAAATATTTACCTAGCTTGTGTCATTTTTTATCATTTTTTTCTCATTTGCGAAAATAACGAAAGAGAGAGATTTCTTGTCGATATAAATTTCATTAATATTTAGAATTGTACGGAATTAAAAACAGAATTTACTGCATCGAAATGTTTCGACGTCCATATTACAGATTCTTGAGAAAAACATATTGATACAAAAATATGTTTCTTTGGCTTATGAAAGCCTGAAATATTGAAATATATCGATATTTCAAATTTTCCTGCGATTCTTGCTTCTTTTTTCTGAGTGGGTATCTCATTTTTACCGAATAAACTCAGTATAGCATAATTTTTACTCTCAAAGGATGAAAATTGTCCAAAGGAATATGACTGTATTACTTGGAGTTCTTAGGAATTTATAATTTGAAAAAAATATTATTCCTATTTCATTTGGAAGTATTCCTTTTTAACACAAGAATTAGGGCAACAGCTATTTCGATCAGAAGTCCATTTTATTTTAATTTAACATTATTTTTTATTCATAATTTTGATATTTTAAAACATTTTTCTAAAAATGTAAGAATATTACGTAAATTTATTCTTATTTATTTTAAATAATTTTGCTATTAATACTGTATAATTCTTAATCTTATATATATTTCTAATAATATTGTATATGTTATTTGAGTGCAAGAATGTATTTTCTTTTTTCTGTTTTTTCCTATGTTTATGATTTTTCATGCCGATAAATAAAACAGGTTCATCTGTATAGATTTTGCAGAGGCGAAAAGGGAGACGAAAATAGGGTAGATAGAGTAAGTAATTCAAGGAAAATCTTCTAACAAAGCATTGCGGGTAAGAAGAAGAAACTACAGTGGTAATACAGTTACATGTTTATCTTTTTATTTAAACATCTTTCCACTGACATTGAATCATTTTTAACTGAGGACGTGCGATCTTTGAGACCGCTAGCGCTTTCACTCATCTTTATTCTATGTTTAGCTTAATTGAATGGATTGACCTTGTAGTTTCATGTTTCGTGACCTTCAGCAGATGGTTTTTAAAACAATTCAGTTATTTCTTTGAGTGACGTCACTCAGACTACACATCTGCGTTAGTTTCCCAGTGATAAACAAGTTTTAGCAGATGTCGCTAAAAGTTAAACCTCGAAATATTATCCAATTCGCTGCTCCTATTATGACGCATTGCTTTAGACACTTTTTAATGAAGCAGAAAGTGATTTTAGTGTTAAGTACAATTATACAGAAGAATTTTCCGATGCCCGCATTCCTCTGATTCTAATATATATGTTCAAATAAAATTAACTATTCTAGAGATAATGTATTTTTAAAAATTTCTAAAATATTTTAATATGCAAAGAGATTTGCTATAGAAATTATGGGCTGATTTTTTTGCTTACACTTAACATGTATGTTTAGCATACTCTCGAAACCAATTATGTCAATTAAAAAGAGAGTCAAGTTAACCATAGTCATTTTTTATATAATTTTTGAATTTTCCCTTATATTGTTTGCTTACTGGAAAAATAAGTATGATTTAAAAAGTATAAAGTAATATGTTTTTTCAAGACTATTACTCATTATTACATGTAATTTGAGAAGAAAATGTACGTTCCAACGCACTTACTTTTTTCAGTTATAAAATATTTTGAAATATTTCTAAAACATATTTATATAGTAAGAAATATATCTGCAACATATATTGGCTGATTTTCAATCTAATTGCTTTTATTATAAAATTTGATTCGAGTGTAAAGAAAATGCGGTCTGGCAAACCGCACCTCCCCAGTTGAGAATTAAATGTTTTAAAGATTAGACTATGCAAAATAAGGATCATATACTTTGCATTTTTTTTTTTTTTTCATATTTCAACGATCATGTCTTAATCCAACTTGTATTATCTGGCAGAATTTTCAAAAGGGGTGAGAAAATAAGCATGGCCTAGTAGCATGTTCATATATATTGTACAATATTTCACAATATAAAACAGTATTCATAACACTATTTAATACTGAATTATACAATATCGTACAGTATTGAACAATATTGCGCTACAGAATGTGCTGCCTGGGTATTGAAGTTTCTTCGGAACTTCTAAGCAATTCCTGGTAATTTGATAATATTCAATGAAACATCATAGAAAAGTTAACGCCGGTTTAATCCTGAAGACCTTCACCTTTCACAATAGGGTCACCTACCTGCTATAAGATAGATGAGTTGTCATTGAACATTAACATTCTCAACGCTACTGACGACATAACCCGTCATTCAGATACTTCCAATTATAGGTTTCTGTAGGATAGAATTTGTCTCCTACACCAGTTACATAGGTAGAATTTTCTAATGCATATCTGTCTTTTCTTTATTCAAATCGTAATAGGTAATTTGCTTACTTATGCTCTCAAATTGCTTAAGATATGAGCTATAGAAAGACTAAATATAAAAAAATACTTCCAGATAAAGATATTTTATTGCATTTTAGAGTGAAAATAAATTGCAGGATAATTGGTACTACATCGACATTTCTGAATTTTTCTTCATAATTTAATTTAAGAAAAATCTTCGTACTGAAACTCAATTCAATAATAATCAATCCAAAAACAAAAAATATGAATTTTACCTACAGAATTTATTGAACCTTTGGAATAAATATGCATTATATTTAGGAAGCGCTAATGCTTTTACAACTAAAACACAAATGAACTGAACAACATTATAATAAATATTAGTAAAATTAAAACTTTTACAGCCAAAGAATAAGAAGTAATAAAGAATACGGCCTGAGGACTTTCTCAAGGGTCATCCTCAAACATAGATTCAAACCAGATATTTTTTTGGACAAAAGTCGGACCTTTTACAAAAAAAATTCCTGATTTGAATCACCGTCTGAGGGCGACCCTCGAGAAAGTCCTCAGGCCGTATTCTTTATTACTTCTGATTCTTTGGCTGTAAATGTTTTAATTTTACTAATATTTATTATAATGTTGTTCAGTTCAATAACAAGCTAGCTGTGTGTTTTTGTTATTAAATTGTATTCGTTATATATCTTTCGTATATGCTTATGCTTTTAGATTCGGTTAAAAAAAATTTGATTTGTCAATATCTGACAGTTTTTCTTACATCCTAATTTTCAGGCGAACAGAGTCGCGGGTCATAGCTAATAATACATATATATTGAGTAAATTTATTCATATTTTTCATTTACATAATAGATATAACTTTCATTTATACGAAGGATCTTACGAAAAAAGTGCATACATTTGATTAAATTTAATTTTGAAAAATGAATGGAGAAAATAATCTTTTGCTGTAAGAAACATTTACAGTTTATTAAATTACTATTATTTTACTAATCTTTGCACAGGAACACATCACAATTTACATAAAGTCGTAATTCAGCTAAAAAAAATTGAAAACGGAAAGCATCTGATTAGGACTTTATAGATTACTTGCACTTTGTGTTGATTATTACGATAGAATTTACAATTGCCGCTGATTTAAACTAAATTTTCAGTCTAATTTGAGGATATGTATATATATATTCCCATTTACTATAAAAAATAAATAACTACACTATATTTAATTCATTATAAAATATAGAAATAATGAATTTAACTCTTTGTAAAACTGAATACGCATAAAAACTTTCATTGCGGCCAACTAAATGCAAAAAATGAAAAGAAATTTTGTTGTTTGTGCTGCCATCTATGGGCCTTGTTTTATAACATTTATTTTCCTAAAAATATTTCTTATTTCAAGTAGCAAATGGTTATACAAAACGCATGTTTTCCAAAAATTAAACGAAGATATAAAATGGCGTATTTTTGCTAAGCATGGCATATTTATTTTTCCCACTGCATGAATGATCGTTAATGTATAAAAATAGACACTATTTCAAAGTTCTTATGCATTTCTTTTTCATTTGGCTTTATCAATTAGCATCCAAAAATATTTTAATTGATATAAAAAAATTGTTATTATCATAAACAAAAGTCAAATAAAAAAGTAACAGTATTCTGATATTGCTTATTTCATCGAAATAAATAGATACATTAAAAACATGAGAAGCCACCTAAATACTATTATGTGCCCTCGCATAATAAAATTTAATATTTCTAATAAATTAAAAATATTTGATTAACAATTCTTATTAATAGAGGTATGCAGAAAACACTTCATCTTTTATTTTTTGAAAAAAAATTATATAATTTATTTTTGTTACCATTTAGTTTTGAAAATTTTTAATTCTAATTGTCAATTATGACATACATTTTAAAATATTCTTTTTTGAACGTGAACGCATTACGCTGTTGCATACTAGTTTTTAATCCAAAAATATTATATCAAATAATCAATTCAAAACCTACATTTATCCACAATTTATTAATTTATTATTGCCGTACATCTATAAATAATTTATCGATTGCAAAAGATTTCGCATCAAATATTATTTTAAAACAGCCTTTTACTTATGCCCTCTGTTTCCCCGTATATTCTCATCATTTTCCCTTATTTTCTCTTCACCTTATTCCCAACAATTGCAATGCAGTCTCGGTTTGAAATTTTCGGAACATCTTAATTTAAGACTACACTATTAGGAATAAAAATGCCATAGCTTTATGGTGTTGCTCAATATTGTAAATGTGTTAATATATCATAAGGTTATCTTAGCAATATCGAATGGAGATTTTGGCTTTAAAATGAATGCTTACCTATCTCTAGCAGTACACAAATATTGTAAAATAGTGTATGTCATACTACTCATAAATATTGGCAACATTGTTTAATATTGAGGAATATTGTTTAGTATCATATAATTAACACAATATTTTGCAATACAGTGCAACAGTCTTGCTACTTGGGATGGTGACCATTTGTCAGTCGAATATTTTTTAATTGATAGACCTGATTTTCTTTGAGAGTAATAGATGGCGACTGTTGTATCAAAGCGTATACATCGAGGTTCTCGATTTAAATATAATCTTGTGCAAACAATGTATTTTGAACATTTATAAAACTAATGATATGAAATTTTATTTTATTATGGGGCTAAATTATATATGTGTAAATGCATAGTTTTTTTCCTACCTTTTTTTGTTCTTGAATTGCATTTTTTTTTCGCCTGAATTTGATTCTTTATCAAGACTTACTATTATCACTACAGAATAGGAATCGTTTTCTTATTCCTTGCTAAAATTTATATATTTTATTTTCGTTTGCTTTTACTATTTGATAAAGATTTAAAAAAATAATATTTCATTGAAATTTGTAGTTCATAAGAATACCAGTATTTTGTTCTCTAAGTATTATATTGATTTTTTTAGTTTATACATTTTGATATTGTTGTGATATGCTTGACGCTAAAAAGGATGAACTCTTGATGAACCTATTGAATTTGGATATATTCATCCGAATCTCACTAGTCTTCATCATTTAGTTAGAAAAAACTGTGTTTAATCATTTTTTATATATTATTTTAAATTGTTTCAAAGTTATTTATTTGGCTATTTTTTTAATGATTTTAGTTTTTAAAACAGAAAAAATTATCGAATAAACAAAACGACTTTAAACGAATCATATCTATGGGAAATTGTTTCCTAACCCATTTTCACTTAGGATAATTATGTCTAACAATAGGAATTTTTTTCAATTCTCCAAACTGGTTTCGCTCAAAAGCTTTAATCCTTTATTTATTGATGGTACTTAAAAGCACCATTTAAATCTAGCTGATATTATTACTACATGACTATTTTTTATTGTATTCTAAAGAACACTGAGAATGTAACCCAAATAACATGAAGTTATAATAAGCTAAAAGTAATAATTAAAACTATTTTATTAATAATTAAATTAATTAAGATATTTCGGTTCATTACATTTTTTCCTTGTTTTTCCTGGGATTATCCTGCAAGGAAACTAAACTGCAAAATAAAAACTGAAACTAAACTAAACTGTGCAAAAATGGAGCTAAAAATTGAAAGCAAAATAATTCGGTAAATAAAGAGTTAAGGCTCTGTTAGCTTCGAGATGTAATACAGTAGAATTCGAACGATTACTTAGTAACATATCCATATATGGATAATCAAGCGTTTGAATAATTGTTGGGAAAAGAGTACTTGTAGCATATATTTCATTGCTAGGGCCCGCATTTTTTTAATGCCTGTGAGAAATATTTTTTTATAAATAAAGTATTGCATTATCATTTTTTGGGTCGAAATATTTAAATCTATTGTTTTGTTTTAACTCTCGAAAGAATTCACTTCTATACTTCTCATTTATTTCTTAAAGTGAGATGTAAAATTATACTTCTAATAATTGAAGATTAGACTGATATGACTCTGTAATAATAATGCCTACTTTTGAATATTACCTTATGGGCATGAAATTGATTTTTCATGTTATGCCCATACATCTCATTTGATGATTTGAAAACAATTGCCATAAAATGAAAAAAATAGAGAGGCTGCCACTGAATAGAAATTAAATTTAAAAAAAACATCCCAATGCATAAATGAACATCGCAAGCAATTTTAACTGATTTTTCTCAACTGTGCCAGTAGGGCTGAAAAAAAGTATTAGTATTAGAGCTAAAAACTGGAAGTGAGATATTTAAGAAGAAAAAAAGTGTGATTTGATGTTTTTTAATGATTAAAGCTATGAAAGATATAGTTATAATTTTTAATCTTATTGAGAGAGGAATTAAGGTCTAAAGTATGAACACTCTCTAGAATCACAAGTATAATTTGAGGAACAAGAGAATTTTCCTGTAAGATTTTTTACCACCTTGAATGAATGTTTTCTTTTTCCATTTTAATAGTTTGTAGGCGAGTAAATACTTATCTTCTGGTGTTAGGTATATTTTATTAAAAATTCTAACTGCACTCTAACACAGAACTTATTAAAGTAGAAAGTTAACTTTTTTCTTTGCCAGAACTATTAGAAACATGTACATTCTAAGCATCAGGAGCTCTCATTCTATATTATCCACCATTCATGCAAAGTAAATTTCAATCTTTTCGATTAATGAATTATCATAAAAATTTAGAAAATTTAACGTTGTTTAATAAGAAGAGGAAAGTCCTGTTGACAGACTGTCTCGACACATTTTTCCGGTAAGCTGACAGATGTGCTGTGTAATTTTGCCTTATTAATATGTTTCATAAGTTATTAAAATAACCTTATTATAGGAAGTTATACACTGAAGTAACAAAAGTCATAGGATGACTGTTAATATCGGACTATTTGTAGGTCCTCCTTTTGCCCGGCGAAGTGCAACAACTCGACGTGTCATGGAGTCCACAAGTCGTTGGAAGTCCTCTGCAGGAATATTGAGCCATGCTGTCTGTATGGACGTCCATAATTGTGAAAGTGTGGATGGTGCAGGAGTTTGGGCACGAACGGACCTTTCAATGATGTCCCATAAATGCTCGATGGGATTCATATCGGGCGATCTAAGTATCCAGATCATGCGCTGGAATTGTTCGGAATGGCGTATTGTCATACATAAAAATACCATCGTTGTGTGGGTACGTGAAGTCCATGAATGGCTGCAAGTGATCTGCAAGTAGCTGAACATAACCATTTCCAGTCAATGATTGGTTCAGTTGCACCAGAGGACCGAGTCCATGCCATGTAAAAACAGCCCACACCATTATGCAACCACCACCAGCTTGGAAAGTGCCTTGCTGACAGTTTGGGTCCATGGCTTCGTGGGGTCTGCGCCACACTCGAACTCTACCATCAGCTCGTAACAACTGAAATCGTGACTCATCTGACTACGCCACGGTTTTTCACTGGTCTAGGGACCAGTTGATACGCTCACGAACCCAGGAGAGTCGCTGCAGGCGATGTCGTGCTGTCAGTGAAGGCACTCGAGTCGGTCTTCTGCTGTCATAGCCCAAGGAAGACAAATTTCGCCGCACAGTCCTATCGGACACGTCTCTCGTACGTCCCACATTGATTCCTGCAGTTATTTGACGAAGTGCTACGTATCTATTAACATTGACCATTCTACATAGACGTCGGCGGTCTCGGTCGTTAAGTGCAAGTGGTCGCCCACTGCGCTGTCCATGATGGGATGTGATGCCTGAAATTTCATACTCTCGGCACACTCTTGATACTGCGGATCTCGGAATGTTGAATTCACTAACGATATCCGCAATGGAATGACCCATGCGTCTAGCTCCAGCTAACATTCCACGTTCAATGTCTGTTAATTCTCGTCGTGCCGCCATAAATCACGAAAACCCTGTTCACATGAATAACTTGAACACAAATGAAAGCTCAGGAAAACGAACTGCGCATTTATACTTTTTCGCTGCGATATTACTGCCATCTGTATATTTGCATATTGCTATCCCATCACTTTTGTCACTTCAGTGTAGAGCACTTATTATTAGAATGATTCGTATTTATTATTAGTTATTATTAGTATTTTTAATAAAATTATACGAAACTCAGTTTAGTCAATATTATCTGTACATTTTCAATGAAAAAATATTTCCTTTTCTCTTTAAGAGAAATGAAACATGTAGAAAAAAAAGAGAGGAAAACAAATAATAAAAATAAAACATGATATTTTGATTAATTTTTATACCTGTATGCGCATGATCAAAGATAGGAATCTCCCATAAAACAGAATTTCATTTTAAGTATTCGAGATTCATTCATAGCAATCATTAAAATTATTTGAATGTTTCTGTTTCTTTAACTGGCAAAATAAAAATATTCATTGTTTTAAAATGGTAAAAATTGATTTAAAATGTTCACTAAAGAATCAATATATTCAATATATTAATTTCATACAGTCATTGAATGCATTTTTATACATGAAATATCTGTATTGACCCTTATATTTCCTTTATTTCTTCCGCTTTTGTAGTAAAAAAGTATGCTACTAGTTAATGCAACTAGTTGTAATAGATATTATAAAAGTCGCTTCATTGTGGAAAATAAATGATTTTGAAAGAAATCTATTTAAATGTATATAAATAGCAGATTCTCATCCCAGTTCTAGTATTTTCTTGTGAAATTATTACTGGAGAATAGTTAAGAACTATATTGTTTCGTCAAATAATTCACAAAAAGTCATAACAAAATAAAATATCTTATAGAAATATCTTATCGTTGAAATCAATGATTAAATACTTTCTCATATCATTCCATTTCTTCTTGAACAAATCCTTCAATACTAATATGGGGATGGATATTGCTGACATTATTTTAAATTTTAAAAACAGTTACAATTATTTAAATTATTCCAACTTTGCATTTTTAGAAAACTTATTTAATGATCTATATTCCTTTATGATTCAACAGTTTATAAAATCTAATTCTTTTTCTAGTGAAAATTATCTTATTGATTTATCACATTGATTAGAAGTTTAGCATTTTAATTACGCCAGTTTTATTTCTATGATTCTTTGTTTTTTGAATCTTAGCAAATTCTGAATGCAAATTTCTTTCGTATGGTGACAAGCAAAACCATTTCCTGTTATAATAAAATTATGACCTTTTAAGTAACTTTTGCAGATTTGTTTAATGTTTATTATGTGGAATTGAAATCTGAAATTTTGACTTGTTCATTAATTTAATAGATTGTGTAGGGTTTAACCAATTCAAAATTCTGTGTTATCTATCATTCGTCACTCTTCAGTTTTGACTTGTACCAAATATTTCTACCAAGTTCAAAAGAATTTTAATTAGAGAATGATGGAACTGTTATGATCATAAAATGAAATATTCGATGTTGAGAAAATGAAAAAGTAATAATTAGATATTAATCAATTTTTAATCCAGATTCATTAATTGCATTGGTTATAATTTGATCAAATTATTAGTTGTACTATGTAGAAGACTTTTTGTAATTATTGAAATTGAAATAGTTGAAATTTTTGCAATTATTAATCTTTATATAGTTTGCCTTCTGAAGTATTTTGGCAATAACATGAAAAGAGCTTGCTAGTTACATTGACGCAAAGTACTTTTGTATTTTTGGAAATCATTTTTAAAATATTGTATATGTTCAATTTCATCAAATAAATCAAAGATTTCAAAACCAGTTATTACAATTTAAGCGATTCAATCACTCGTTTAATTTTATTTGAATTTGGAGTATTTTTTTTCATTTTTTACGGTATTTATATGATGAAACTTATTCAAAAATTTAACTCAACAAGAAATACTTTATCTACAATAAAAAATTGAGTAATTATTTAGATAAAATCCTTAATAAATATAACCTTTAGATCTTTTATAAAAATTGAAGTAATTCAAAGCATTTTCATAATTATTACGTATGCTAAAGCTTAAGGTAAATAACGTGTAAATGAGAAAAAAAAATTAAAATATCATATGACATAAAATCTTAAGATATTAACTTATAAAATATATTTATATTACAAACGACATATCAAATAGGACTTACAAATGAGTTGTATTTGTAAGTAAATTATTTACAACCGTATATAAATTAGTTACTTGCATTTGTAATTTTTTTTAATAAATTATCTACTCACGAACATTCCTAAAATTATGTTTATAACATGTTATCCTATATATTCTGTGACTTTTGTCAACATTTTAAAGAATGTATAATCGAAAGTTTTTAACCGAGTATTTGCAAACTTTCTGACACCTATACTTAAAATTAGATATAAGTTCCTAAAATTTAGATGTAAGGCAAATATATAAAGTGTTTTAAGCTGTAAAAAATTAAGAAAAAGGTTAGCAATATGTCAACTTAAATGCAATTTAAAGTATATATATATGATCATTAGATATTAGTCCATTTTTTCTTAAATTTGGCCCTCCATTTTATTTTTTCTTTCAATAGCAATTTAGAAAATATATCAATTTTATTATAAATTCATAAATGATATACAAAAAGTATAGTTATCTCAGATCATGGTGAATTTTGAATTGCACTGCAGATTTAAGAAAAAAATTTCTTTTAGAAAGGAAAGTTTCTCCATTTTTTGCTCAATTTTTCATTACAATTCTAGGTAGATTGGATACATGTTTTCTCAAGATTGATCCTTTAGATTGAAATATTTTAAGCAGGCTTTCAAAGTAGTCAGATAAATGTGACTTATCAAATCCTCACTGATCTATTGCCACATAATGATTTGTTAAGTTGTAATCCTTCGCCTGTTTAAAGTGTACTTTGGTTCCGTATCATCATAATCAAATAAAACATATCAAACTTTACGATAGTCAATATTATTATTCAGCTTATTTTACACGAATTATCAAGACCATGGTCAAAAGGAAAGATTAAAAATAAATAGTCATTTCCATGAAAATCTGCACTGCACGATTCGTTTCAATAAGTTAAAGTGGAAAATACCCCTAATAAATAGAGACATTGCTACTTTCTTTAATACGTAAAACTACGTGTGTATATGTATATATATATAT
>JAPMOQ010001510.1:0-57488 GCA_026543055.1 Argiope trifasciata | reverse complement strand
TATGAAATGAAATTAAACATCATAATATACAGTAGCGGGTAATATACGAGGAGAACGTCTTGCCCGTGATCTGGGCATCCTGGGTTCGAGTCCCGGTTCGGACATGGTTGTTCTTCCCTTGTGTTCTATCAACAAGATGGGTGAATAAGCCCCAAGTTGAAAACGTTTGTGAAAGCGAATATGTGTGTCATCTTCATTTGATCTGGAAGCCAGACTTCTGCCTTCAAGTGCTCAAGAGTCTTTACTCTTAGAAGCCACTGCAACCCCTGTGAACACGAACATGACAACAACATCGTAAAGTGCAATTATACTGCCGAAATGTTGCATAGAAGGATAATAAAAAATACAGAAATGCGTAATTACAGAGTCCTGCATTAGATGTTTGCACAGAAGTAAGAACAAGAACGGGAAGTACCGTATCAGCTCCTTATCTTTCTCAATCGCAAGTATCTATCTCTTAGAAAATTTTAATCTTCAAGGAAAACGTTACTTTAGCCTTTTCTTCATCATTAATTTTGTGGTTTCTTAAAGGCAGAAATCCTATTCCTTGCAGCTGGATTCAAAAATCTTCAATGCAAACAAAAAAATACCGTTTTGAAGAAAAACTAAGACTTATTATTCGACCGAAGATTGAATGTGCACTTCCTCGTTGATTAAAACATTTACATTATTCCAGGAACGTCTCAGATACAAAAGAAAGCACAATATGAGTTGTATGCTGCTAATATCTCAAAAAACTTGAATCAAAATATATACATTCATAGTATTATATATATATATATATATATATATATATATATACATTCATAGTTGCTAACATCGCAAAAGACAATTTAGGAAGTTTTCCTTTTCACTTCTACAAAACAACAGAAAAAATCGTCTCCAATTTATTGATATGAATTTAAAAAGTTAATGAATTGTTTAAGAATTCATGCAAGCAATGCAATGAAGAAACACCCCCTTCCCCCCAAAAGACCAATGAAAACATAAAAGTTAAAATGAATCTACGATCGTGTTTTAAGTTATTATATTTTAGATCATTATTTTTCTTCATTAATTTAAGTCTCTCCCTTTCTCTCTTACTCCTCTTGAGCTCCAAAACCTCTTAAACAAAACAGCATAATTATGTCTCATTGTAAAAAAATTGTTTTACTCTAAAAATGCTAATTTGGGGAGAATAATTTTTTTAACAATGTATTTTATTTAAAGAAATGGTCTATCTATTTATACCAAGGCTTTATACTGAACAATAAAATAATTTGTCTACCCAACTCGCTATGGTCAATATTTTTTGCATCTTGTTAAGAAAAAACATTTCTATTAGTCATCGTTTGAATGCTCAGATTATTCCAGATAGATATCTCGTTCTTAGGATAGAAGATTTCCATCCAATATCAACTGGACAGTAAACAATTCTTCGATGCTGATTTATTTAAATCCTATTTTCAAATACCCATTGCTGAGAAACATACATACAAAATAGCTATTCTCACATCTTTTGATTTGTTTGAATTTAACATAATTTATTAATTTTATTCTTAAACTAATACATTCCAATAATGTATCTACAAAATTCTCAGGAGATTGTATTTTGCTTTTTCTTATTTAATCAATTTACATATTCAATTAACTAGTCATGTAAAATGTGGAATTCGCATTTTATTAGTTTTGCATTATTACCTTTACTAGTTTTGTTACATTGGGTAGTTTTGACTCAAAAATAAAGGCTTCAATATCTGCATTCGCTGTTCATGGAATTGAATTTTTGATTTCTGATTGCATCTAAAGATCTCACAAATATTTAAATCACAATTTTTATCATTGTTGATTGAAGTGGATTCAATCAAAGCACGAGAATAAAATCAATGCATTAGTGAAGTTGATAAGTGATTTGAAAAATCGACGGACACTGTGAAGCAGCATTGTTATCATTCATGGATTTTGCATTATCACGACTTATACATTCTTCTGATGAGACGAGATGCTCAGTGACTGAGTGGGATGAAAAAAATGCTGATTGTGTTTTATTCAAAACAGTTGAAGGAAGAATTTTGAAATTTAAGATGGAGAATTATTAAGCATGTGTCTATCATTAAAACACATCATATTGAAGTAAAAACCATTTATAGAGACAATGAGTATTTAATGCATTCTTTTCAGCAAAAGTAGAAAATAATGCAAAAAAGTTTTCCAGAATTAAAAAATGGTCAATTAATAGCTGATGAATAAATTCAAGGTGAAAGTTTCAAAAGAGTTTGAAGCACCTCTTTTTAACTTCGAGGAGACATATGGGATAGATTAAAGAAAACTTGCAAATTTCGGCCATTCTTCCACAAGCCTTCCAAAGAAAAGAAAAATCCCAACACATTCACTGTTTGTCAACCCATGATTTAAATCAACTATCAAATCCCTCTAGCTTATTGTTAAAAGAGAAGGGAAGAAAGATAGAAAAACTTAATTATTTGAAAAAACTCCTGAGTTGGATGGGTAGAGGGGTGATTGGAGGGAGAAGTCCCTAAGTTTGTTTTTCACTCTAGTCAGTTGCCATCATGCTCTTGTCTAAAGAACTGCGGACCCTCGCCGACGAGAGCTCCTTTTCGCTCACTTGTTGCTACGCAACGTGCCTTCCGCCCTCGCTTTGAAATTCTTCCTCATTCGAAGTTGTATTATCTTATAATTTATTGTTTTGTTTCATTTTTGTAAAAGATGCTGTATCTCAGACCTTTATGTCATGGGATTTTCGGGTCACTAGGAATCAATAGTGTTGGACTGAAGTCAGATCTCTCACAGAAAAAAAAAAAATCCCTTATTTTGAATCCTTGCCTGAGGGTGACGATTGAGAATGTCTTCAGGCCTGATTCTTATTTTATTTTATTTAATTTTCATTCTATTTTTCCTTTTAACTCGGTATTTATTACTTATTAGTTTAGGTTCTGTGTTTTAGTAGTAGCTGCATTAGCTCTTTCTAAGTGCAGTGATGTTTTGTTAGTTTTATTCTGTAATAATTTTAATTTTAGATTGTTTAAGAAATAGGTTTTAATTTGTAATTTCATAATTAATGTATTTAATGTAATTTCGTGTGTGTGTGTGTGTGTGTGTATGTGTTTGTGTGTGTGTGTGTGTGTATGTGTTTGTGTGTGTATGTGTTTGTGTGTGTGTGTGTGTGTGTGTAGTATTTCATCTTTTTACAATTCCTGCGACGATTAAAAAAATAGTTTGTGTGTGTGTAGTATTTCATCTTTTTACAATTCTTGCGACGATTAAAAGAATAGCTTCATTTTATTTAAAGTAATCACTCATAAATTTCAAAAACTATTATGAACATGCAAGAAAATAATGGGCTGTTAAATGAAATATTCAACAGTCCATTATTTTCCAGACTTTTCCATAACTAAAAAAAAAAAGAATCCTTCAAAATCCCGATTTTAAAGAAAAAGGAACAAATATGCTTTGCCTTTTGTATTATGCGTGACGTCACGACTTCCTCCATACTTCATTGGCTATGCTCTAAAGAGGAAACATGGAAACTCAAATTCCCTTTACCTTTTGAAATGATTATGAGAAAACTGGACCTTAGTTTCGAATAAACTAATCATCTGAAGCACCTCATGTTATAAAGTAAAATTCTCTTTCCAATAAATTCAACATTGTATATCAAAAGAATAATAATGTTTGCCACAGAGTATACGGAAGAATTGAAACCTGATTTTAAAAAGATTTATGAAAATGGTGCAATAAAAAACGTAAAAAGCTTCCTTCCTAAACGTAGGTAAGTATAATCGATAGAATAGTGTAGAATGTATTAACACATATTTTTCTCTAATTTCAGAACTGCTTTAAGAACTGAACGGACGTAGCAATGAATGTTTTGTTTTATAATTTTTCAGGCACCTGATATTGTTATAATTATTAAGTAGTGTTAACAGAATCCTATGAATTTATCATTTGAAATTTATTTACACTTATTTTATTGTAAAATATGCGAATGTATATATATATGCATAATTTAACAATTTTGGACTTACACTTAGATGAGTGGTTCTATAAATGTAATTTAGCTACCAAACCGAAAAGGAAGTCTTTATTCTATTTTCAATGTGAAAATTAATTAAAATTTTTCTTCATTTTTCTTGATTTAATGAAGCAATTTATATACTTCTCGTTTTCTTTCTTGATTCACCGAACTAATGAAAAAGAACAGGGACTAATAATGATGAAAATAAATAAACAATAATTTTTTCAAAGATATAGGAGTATTCTTCATTATTTTTTTTAATAATTGGTCGATTAAAAAACTATGATTCATTTGATTATCTCAAGAGACATCTACACGCAAGTTACCACAATCATAATTAAACTTTTCACGCGTAGTTTCACACATTTGAGATTGAAGAGTAAAACTGTGGTCAGGTTAGCTATCAAAGAAGAAATGAATTTATTTTGTGTATAATATATTCAAATAGCTTACGAAAACATCGCCTGAAACAATTATTAATCAGAGAAATTTATTCTTCTTTTAAAATAAACCTTTCTTTTTATTTTTAATAATCAGTTAATTATGAAAGTAATTGGATATTCGGGTTGATAAAATAATAATTGTAATGCTATATAAAAAAAAAAGTTTTTTTAAAAAAAGTTAAAATATAGTCACGTTTTCAAACAATTAAACTCGAAACAGAATGCATTTTTAAGTTAGCTTTCTTAATATTTAAATAAATAATGAATTTCCATTATGAAGGTAACAATTGATTGCATATGGAATCAATAAATAAGAATGAGAGATAATTTCAACTTACATCAAATCTAATCTCATCATTATTCAAATAAAGATGTTTCTTCAAATGTGAAACAAAGAATAATGCCTCATCAAAATTAGTTGCAGATATTACTAATAAATAGGAAAACTAATTACTCATTAACTTATTATTCAGTGATAAAAAGGGAAATATTATTTATTCATAAATAGATAACCATTATTTATTGATGAATAGAGAAACATTACTTGTTGATAAAAAGGGAAAATTTTATTGATTGATAAATAAGAAAACTTGTTGCTTATGGATATATAAGGAAAATTAAATATTTTAAAAAATTTCTCAAAGCATATTTATAAATGTACCATATAAAGAAATATTACTGATAATGTAGAACCTTTCTTTAAAAAATGGACTCAAATATTTGTAACAATATATTCATCTATAGTAGAAAAAAATTGTAATATTTTCTTCATTTTGCTACTCGCATATTCAATAAAATTTTAGCAAACTACTATAACTTAGAGTCAATGTCATGCGATATTATTTTTTTCATCGTTTTCATTTTTCATTCATTAAATTTTTAAATAATTTCATCAGGCAAGAACTTTTGAAGTGGAACGGATGGGGGTACAATGATTCCAAGTTCATTTTAAATGAAAGAAATCAGTTTACGTTTTCTGGAAACAGGTATGTATGAAATAGCATAAAAGTTATTCATTTTCAATAACCATCAACCTCTTGCATAAACTAATAACTTTTATTGTCATGAATTATTAAAAAGTCCCATTTTTTAAATTCTTCAATAGTGGCAGAATAATAAACTCTCATCCTTAACTTTCCTAATTTGTTTACTCAATTTAATATAGCTTTTCTGAAAGAAATTTTCAATGTTTGTTATATAAAAGTATTCTTAAGTTTTTTTAGGATATAAAACTTTACTCTTATAACTTTCTTACATAATAAACTAGCAGTACCCTCACGGCGTTGCCCGTGGCATAACATATAAGAACTTTAAACTTGCCTAGCCTACACGCGATATGACATGCTCATATTATGCAACATGCCCAAGTCATATTGGGCATGACAAATTTTGAAAATGCTGTATGTCTTCGAAAAATAAACTTTTTTTTATTTTGTAAAATGAGAGTGAGATTTCGGTTATGTTTTTTTTGTTTGTTTTTTTACCAATAAAAAACATGTCTTCATAATATCACGTTTGCTTGGCTGTTAAAACCACTATAACTTGATACCATTTAAACCAAGTAAAGTAATTGTGAATGATAAACGAAACAAAAAAAAGTAGCTATTCAAATTTTTTTTATTTAAAATTAGTGTTACCGAAATTGTAAGGAAACGAGTTTAAACCAAATATTCATATTTCGTGAATGAATTTCATAATATTCATATTTGGTGTATGTTCAAATATGAATATTGTCATAATCATATTTGAAATATTCAGCCAATATTTGAAATGAAATTCTTTGCATGAAATCCTTTCAGGAATAATCATAAAAGCTCTGTGAACATTTATCTAATTGGGAACTCAATAAAATAATCTTATTTTGAGCTAAATAATGAAAGTAATTAAATGGAGAGGAAATTCTATTCAAAATAAATTTGTCTAACTTTTTTTTTATTACCTCGATTATGTTTATATCAGAGATACTACGTTTAACTATGTCTTTAGCGTTATCAGGTATAATACCTTTTGCATGATGCCTTTATCTATTTATTCTAATACTTACTTTATACTGAAGAGTTAGAAACACTGGTATAGAAGGTGGTATACAAATAATGGATGAGTACAAGTAATCAGCGTAACGTGATGCGGTCGATTAAAACATATACAAGACCACAGGTGTCTCAGGTTGCAATTACATATATTATAGCTGTTACAATGGCAAGTTATCAAGATTTAAATGATTTTTCAATCGGACTAATCGCACAAAAGATGAGTAGCATTTCCGAACCGATGATGAAATTAGGATTTTTGCGCACGACCATTTCATCAAACATGAGGTCTTCTTCAAAACTTAAACGTCTAAAAAAAGACCAAGACCGAACGGAATCATTGACGGCAGAAAAGAATCGTTACACGAGATAGACGTTTAACATTTCCATAAATTGATGCAGATTTGAATGCAGGTCTTTCTACGAATGTCAGTGTACGTACTGTGCAACGTACCCTTATTGATTTCGTAGCCATTGTTGACTTGCCAAGGCCCTCCAACAACCATAATCGGACTCTTAACTTTTAACTGTGGAGGTGAAAATTTAGGACGTAAGTGGAGAGGTGCTGTGTTCGAGACGGCATTTTCTTTACACTCAAATCAAGTTTTCTAATGAAAACATTACATTGAATATCAGCTAATATATTCTGCAGACATGTTTCTTACTATATCAATATGTTTCAGAAACTTTTCAAAATATTTTATCACTGAGAAAAGTAAATAGGTTAGAACATACATTTTCTTCTCAAAATTACATGTAACAATAAATAATATTCTTGAAAAAACATATTACTTTTTATTTTTTAAACCATATTTATTTTTCCAGTATATAAAGAAAACAATATAATGTAAAATGCGACAATTATAGGCAAATAAATTGAAAATAGATAAAATTTGCCCTTTTTTTATAAGTTGTGTGACTTCCACAGCAAGGTTTCCAAGGGCATTTTAAACTTACACGTTACGAACTAGAATGAAAATCTACCTATAAATTCTGTATATATATCTCTTGGTACATTAATATGTTTTATAAATTTTCAAAAACCATTATCACAAGAAAAATTAATTATGTTTCAGCATACATATCAGAATCTTTTGGATGCGAATTTTCATCGAAAAACTATCCTGTACGGTTATTCTTAGCACTAAAATCATTTTCTACTCCATTTAAAATTATCTGGAGAACTGATTCATAATAGAATCCGTAAATTACACGATATTTCTGGGACCAGATTTCCACGCCATCTTCTAAGCCATGTTTATCATTGGGACAGCCACCAGTCTTGTTAATAACTGAGAGGAACAATCTGAGTGACATCGCTAAGAGAAATAACTGAATTTTTATAAAAACCATCTGCTGAAATCGGCTGAAAAAGTGCAGGTGTATCGAAAGTAACAAAAAAGAAAACTTTTTGGGTCAATCCATTCATTAGAGCTAAAAATGGAATAGGGGTGAGCAAAAGTCTATCGCTAGAGGGTCTCACAGACCACATGCCCCCAATTAAGAGTTAATGATTAGAAAAACGTAGCCTGCTCAGACGAGTCACGTTTCCAATTGTGCCGGACAAATGGCTGCGCACGGAGGTGGAGTGAATCCCATAAATCCATGGATCGATCATGCCTATAAAGCTATGAAAGATCATGCTGTCATGTTCAAGCTAATAGAGGATCTCTGATGGTATGGGGCGTATGCAGTTGGCATGAAATGGGAAGGTTGATACGTGTAGATTTGACCAGAACAAGTCGGCAGATACGTTAATATCCCTTCTGACCACCTGCATCCATTCAAGCGTTACGACTGTATGCGTTACGACTGGCTTAGATAATTGCAGCAAGATAAAACGGCACCACATAGATCTAGAGTAGTTACAGAGGAATTTTTCTCTTCTGAATTTTGTTCTCCTTCTTGATCTTTAATTCCCCTGACATGAGCATCATCGAGCTCATCTGGAATGTTTTGCAACGTGCTGGTCTTTGAATCCATCACCTCGCATCAACATGGTCAGGCAAAAATCTTTGTATGAATATCTTCACAATTTAGTTGAATCCGAGCAACGCCGTCTTCCGACACTTCTGCGTGCTCGTTGGGGCTCTATACAACATTAGACGGCTCAACCAGTTTTTAGGCGTTTGAATGCAGAATGCAGCACATTTGTTAGTAATGTTCAAAGATTCTTTCAGGTAATATATATATATATATCGACAAAGACAAGTAAATTTAGAAAATTTATAACAAAAACATAAAAAATGGAGCTCTGAAAATAATTCAATAACGAATAACGAAGCAAAAACATAATAAAACTGTTATAATAATAATAATAGAAATGTGTGTTTTAATAATTATTAGAATACTTCTAATAATTGAATTCTTTAGAAAGATGCGGTTTCATATTTAATTAATTTGCTGAAAAAAATACTTTACACTTTTGTCCTTTAATCTATACTCACATAGAAATGATTTACTCCATTTATATTTCTTGAATAATATTTATGTTTCAGGTATTCTATTGGTAATAAAATTCTGCCAAACTTAAATCTTTGGATAGAATCTGTATTTCATATTGATCTAGCTAAACAGGTGGAGGAACATGTGCCTATTTCTCTATTTTTTCCACACATATATATATATATATACTTTCATAAAAAATTTCATGTATTTTATCAAAAAAATGATACATTTTTGATTAGTAACTAGCTGGTACTCGGCGCATTGCTGCTGCCGAAGAAAATATTATTGAGTGCAATTAATCAATAATTTGTCAATGTTTTATTGAAATAGGATGAACGATAAGACAATATATAAATATTATAGTTTAGATTTGTGTATTCTTTTAGAATTGTAAAACTTGGTATTCTTTCAGAATGGTAATGAAAGAAATTATTGTATCACGCGATTCTTTTAATATTAGTTCTGAATTCTCAAATTTAATTTTAGAAAATGTGATTAAAATATTTTCTTTTAAAATTTATTAAACATAGAAAATATATTTGCACCATTAAATCGTTGATATAGTTAGTTGAAAAGATAATTTTTGAAAATTAAGATTTATACTACAATATTTTTGGTAGTTACTGCAAAAAATGCTAAAATTTAATTAAAGTTTTAAAACCCACTGTTGGTCTTCCTAAAACTTTCTCGTATAATCTGTATTAAAGTTGTTACCTCTGTGAATGGCATGCATGACATTTGCGAGCTATAGCTACAAAATATTAATCTTTCACATGGATTAAGCATTTTTACAGAATCTATTGTCTCCTCTACTTGTTATTTGGAGATGAATCCTAGGTAAATAGATGTGGTTGAGATTCGAAGTTTTTTTCAATTTAATTGCACTATCCCTATAACCATCCCGTAAATGTAAACAAGGTGATCAAGTTTCATCGCAATCGGATGAACGGTTCAGGAAAGCATAAGAAACATACAGACAAACATTCATTTTTATTTATATAGATATTTGCTAGCTAACATAACAGCACACAATTAAGATTTTCCTACAATTGTGAATTAATTATTATGTAATAAAGCAATAAATAGATCTCGAAATACGATTCTTGTTCTTACAAAGCCATCTAAAGCAGAACTTTCTCAAAATTAAATAAAAGCCTTAGTGATTGCTTTCAGTAAATTCAGCTCAGAAGGTTTGGATGCTGTTTTGGAAACCCTATGAACATTTACGGCTGGTGGAATATTAAAGTAACCTATAGCTTTGATTCTTTTCCGTGATCTCTTCTTTTGAAGATATTGTGGCGGCAAGTTCATAAGCCACGTGACAACTTCCAAACTGGAGTTTACACTTTTGTCTGGGGGTTATGATACACGTCCATGGACCCATGGTCCCGAGTTCGAACCTCAAAGAACGCGCAACATTACACTGATGTGATAAGGACCTTGAATTCTTATCCGGATCACATAAATTTCGATGCATTTTTATTTGTAATACCTGAATTTTTTTTAATTCAAACTTCTTTAGAGTACCACAATACAACATCATAGTATGGCCCATAGTACCTTGATGCTATGCCAATAATAAATACCCTGATGCTTTGACCCTATGCTTTTCAGTATTACCCATAATCATGTGTAGAAGGGTAATACTGAAGATGCGCTCATTGAACTGTTAATAAGGAGAAGCTTCTAAAATAAACAGAAATTTAATGAGCAAAAAACATACTAATCTAACTAAGTAATGCTGTGATTTAGTAAGGAAATCAAGTAAATTCTTATGTCAATGAGCTAATGCTGCAGATTCTTGATATGGCTTCAACTCTGTCGGACAAAACATTAGCCACCTCAATCCCCAATTAAGTGCTAGGAAAAACTAAATTTTGTTAGTTAGTTGTTACAGGTAAATTTCGCTACTGTATCAGTAATGCTATTATAACAAAGCTTTCGCTACTGTATCAGTGATGATGATTATGTCGTGACCACAGATGCATTAACTTCTGAGGGTAAAGCCTATGTCAGTAATACTATTGTAATAGCAGCTTTCGTTACTGTTTTCACAGAGCTGTTTTCTAGCTGACTAGCTTCTATCTAATTTGTGTATCAGTCTATATACCATTTAAGGCAAAAATGCACCAAAATATCATTATTCAATATTCAAATTCGAATGCACTTCTCGAAACTTTTTCTGATGGATTTTGATATTTTCGAAATTTTCATTTAGTCTGTTAGTATACTCTCGTTTTGGCATAGAATATAATGTTTTGTACAGATATTGTGTTCTTCTATATACGGCTAAGCAAATGTTGAAGAAATTTTTGTTGTTGATTTAATTTTAAAATTGCATAATCTATGAAAATGAAGAAATAAGGTATATGGCTCTTTAGATATAAGGTATAATATTCTGGGAAGAAGTATCACACTATAATCTCTTTTCAAATGGAAGGGAATACTGTTTTAAATTTAAACTTGCAGATTTTTGCAATGTAAATATCTCAAATTCCTCATCTTGCGCTTATTCTTCCACAAATTGATCAGGATTAATAACTGCAATTTTTTCGATTCTAGACAGTATCTGATTCAGGGTAGTTTCTTCTGTAATATACTGAAAATCTATTGTAAATTGTGCAATATATTGAAATTGCTTCATTCCTAAAAATGTAAAGTTAAAGGATTGCGGACGATATACAATATGAATTTTCTTCCGACCAGCAAAAGTTCGAAATATTTAAATTCTTCTCTAGAAAAAAGTTGAATCGTGGGAGAAAATCCTAGATATAAGAAACATAATCACGTCCGGGTTACCAGCGGCAATATCGCAAGGTACAAATTCAACATGTCGACTTTAATAACGTTTTATATAATAATAAGTCCCACAAAATTATTAAGGAATTATTGTTGTATAAACATTAATGGCCATGGAATGAAACGAGCGTTTTTACTTCTTAAAAAAGTCACATACTAAAACAAAACAACACACTCGGACATAACTATCTATTCAAAATCAAAGCAAAAGTGAGAGCATCATTTTTCCTACGTTACACGAGTTCTTCATTATATATCATATATCAAAAAACAATAACCCTCAACAGCTGCGACAATATCACCAATCGTTTCAGTATACATCGCCAATGGCTGCCAAACATCACAGGACATAAATTCGCAGGCTGAAAAATCTAACGTATACTTTTCATCATTTAAACAAAATTCTTTTCTGAGATATACCGAATAACAGAAGATTCAGTTATTGTTAATCACAAAAATAAATATTCTATATAAATATTCTTCGAAAATATATAAATTCGAAAATTTTGAAAAGCATATCTACAATTATTATTATATATGTAAATTAATTTTGAATGAATATTTAAATTAAAAATTAAATTAATATAAAATTAAAAATTAAAAAAATTAAATTATAGAAACACCATAGCAGTATAGGAAAATAGTGTGCATTTCATAATTATTTTTTTCCTATTTTATTTAAAGCAAATTATTATTTTAGAGCATTTCTTCAATTATAATGAAATATGGTAAAATAATTAATTATGTCCTTTATATTCATATATTTTCTTTAATCATATTAAATTATCTGTTCAGTTCTCCCATAACGTTTGATTTCCATAAATTTTCTAGATATTTCCATTCTGATTAAGCAACAATAATCTACATTGTTACATTAAAATGTGCAAATCTTTTATTTTTCTATTAGCAGATGACTGCGCATTTATCTTCCAGGTTTCTAAATCAAGAAAATTTTATTTTAGTTGCCTCAAAGTCGTCATGAACTTTTATTGTCTCATAATATTTCGCTGAAATTTTTTTCAGCTTTGGTATAACAATCGAGTCCCATACATCATACATATTGAAAGATTATATTTGTTATTCTTTGATTTTTTAGAGGAGTTCTTTAATTCTATTAATGCTCAGTAAGCATTCTTATCCTAATAAGAAAAATATGCAATGGCATATTAACATCGGACTAACTGCACAGTTCCTATTAGAAAATGACAAGATGACAAATAAAAATAATGGGTGATGTCAACATCTAACTTGTTTGAAGTCATGAAACTATTAATTATATTTCAGTTAATTATGTTAATTAAAAAAGTAATAAGAGCACTATATTTATATCTATTGTAATCTGATTATTATAAAAAGCTTATTGTACAAAAAAACTGAAACTATATATTAGAACATTTTGCTTGAATATATATATATATATATATATATATATATACATATATACAGTTTTTTTTTTTTTTTTTAAATTTAAGATGTTAAAACATTACTGAAATCTGCTTGATGTTTATTAATTTTTAATTATCATTTTTCTTTTTGTTTCTTACGCCATATTATTTTTCCTTTCTAATATGGTCTTTCATTCATCTTTCAGAAAAACTTGTTTTCTTTCATAGTAAGTAGCATCAATTTTTTAAATATATATATATACATGACTGAATATATAAATAACGTTAAAAGATTTAAAAATATGCCCAAACAAATCTAGAAACAGAAATGCGGTTGTCATTAAGAAAATTATTTTTATAGTCTACCTCGAAACCTATTACCAAAATTTTAAATATTAAACTATTTAAGACTTATTAAATATTCACTCTAAGTAATATAAAAACGTAGTAGCAGATATGATCTGCAATAAAAACACGACTATGAATATCACTATAAAACAATAAGACCTTACCTTAAAACTTTAAACATTCTAAACTTTTGCCCAGATTTTCAGTTTTCGTCACAGCATTTCCACTAAATAATATGGACCCTGTAAAAACTCATTGTAGATCCACTTGCAAATTCGCACCATTTATACAAAATAGTTTGAAAATTTTTCATTGTAGGTTGCATAGATATTTTTATTCACTATTACTAAAAGTCAGTAAATTCTTATAAAAAGTGTCCAGTATTAATTTATGATTTAAAAACTTATGGACTGTTTTTATTTTGATCCACAATGTTTCAACATAGGAACCATTATACTTCCTGGCTTCTTTTTGACGATGTATTTCATTAAGACATCATCATTTTTACAAGCGTAACATATCAAAGAATTCGCCATTCTTAAGCCATTCATTAAACATTTCAAGTAACAATTAAGAGCGTAATTCCATATCATACACTCTTCCAGATATAATTTATAAACAAGTTATCTTTATATATATGTTTCTTGAATAAAATAGTACCATGTTTCCGCAATTTTGAATATTCCTTAATGACACACACTCATAAATGAATATAGAAGGCTAATCAAGCGTGTCAGTTTAGATATTTCATACTAACATGGCACTTATTATATTGCACCATAAGGTTGGATATTGGGTGACAAGCATCCAATTTTATGGCCCAATGCTTCTATCAACCTTTTCAAATGCTTCTTGCGGACTGCATAAATGGCTTTATCTCACAGTCAGCCGAGACCTATGACTTCCTTATGTATTTCAACTTCTCTCTATAAATACTAAGCATATAAATAAATTGAATACAAATTATGACTTTCATTTCAGGCATTTGTAAAATTTAAAATGATATTACCAAATTACCATTAATTTAAAAATGCCTCTTAAATACTTCCTTATAAGCTATTATTCGCCTAATTTAAACTAGTTTTATAAGATTAAATTTTTACTTCGTCTTCTAACATATTTTTCAAGACTGTAATTGCATTTATTTTATTTTAATTAATCAAAGTTTTAAAATGTATGTAAAAAGTTTATTCAAGATATTTTAATAGATTCTTAATAGACGCAAATGACGTTTGTTGCATATTTCAATTATATTAGTTTTTTAATAAATGCATAAATATTTCTCCAATAAGCATAGCTTTTTGTTTTCATCGAATGTAATAATGTATTAATTCCTTACATTTGTTTATATAAATTAATATATTTTTGATTCTTAAAGGAAAAAATGAAATCTGAAGATATACCAAAACCAATCATAAATGAAGTGTTTTTCCAAAAAATTAAAGAACAACGAATTTACCATTCTTTTGAGCCTCAAGATCGACTTTTTCGGTCACATGGTAAGTTTATTACATATACTTGATTCTTTTTTGAAGTTATATTCTTTTAAATTTTCTAAATTCTCTCCCCTTTTTCAGGTCATACTCTAAAAGAGATATATGATCTGCGCATCGGAAATTTGCAAAGGATTCCAGATATTATAATATGGCCTTGTAAGTACAATATTTATTGCAAATAATTATTGAACAACTGTCTTCTAAAATTTATCAATTTTTACAAAAAATCTTAATTTGTACAAATATGTTTGGAAAATAAGTTTTTCCATTAATATAATCTGAATAATAATCAATAATAAAAATTCCCAGAAATGTATAAATATAAGCAACTTTTAAAATATTTTTACCTTTTACAAACATGAATAATCTCTTCTTTAGTAAATAGCGAACTTTTAATAATATTAATAATAATATAATTGAAAATTAATCAATTTTTATTTTAATATTTTTAACAAAATAAAAATTTATTAATTTTCAAAAATTGATTAATTAATGTCATATCATCATTTAATAAAATGATAATTTAATTGAAATTAGGGTCAAAAAATAGATCGGGTTGCTATTATTTAATTTGGAGATTATATGTAATAATTAATTCTAATAATTCTAATGCATGTACATATTTTTTTATTTTATTTCTAAAGCCTGTCATGATGAAGTTGTAACGGTGGTTCAATGTGCTGCTGACAATGATGTTGTAATCATTCCATTTGGGGGTGAGTTTTTTTTTCTGTTATAAAGAATACCTTGCTTGGATCCTGCTTAGTAGAAAATACATGAAATAGCAAAAAAAGGAATAAAAAGATTGATAATGGTATGTTGATAATGGCATTTAGAGAAAAAACGCATTTAAAAATTGAATTACTAAAATATTTGGCGGAAAAAGTAAAGCAGTTTAAAGAAATGACACAAACCAATGCTAACAAGCTTATTTAAAACAGTCCCATTTTCCCAATGTATTATTTTCAATTGTCAGATGTCATTTGATTTCATAATTTTTCTGTAAAATAGAAATTAATCCATTTTCAACTAGGCATTAGTTAAAGGGAAATTTGAATTTTTTTGTTAGTTTTTTTCTTATGTTAAAAACTATTTTCATGTTCTCCAAGTGGTTTGATTTAAAGGGGTGCAATATGCTATAAAGTAAATGAATATTAGAAGATTACACATGAAAAATAAATGAGTACTGGAAAATTTCCAAAATATGTGTAAGATTATATGGTTTTTCTTAAAAGTCAAAATAATTTTACAAGTGAGAAATATATCTCAAACTTATACTATCGTAATGATTTATCTGTTTGGCTGGTCTAGAATGACTTAGTTCGTTTATAACACCAGAAAATTCATAAACAAACCACACTGCATCTGTTTGAAATATATTTCATACCGATATACTCTGTATATTCTGTCATACCCTCTAAAGCAATCCTCTAGCATAAAATAATTGGAACTACCATTTTTCCATTTTTTTTTTTGCCGTCGTTGTCTGATTGTAAGATCAAAAACTGCAGTTGCAAAAATGATTCTCTTAATATCTGCCTTGTATGTGCACATGACACAGCCAAATTTAACATTGTAAACCAAACATCCTGTTGTCTTGGTAGGAAAAAAAATTGGAATTTCAGATGAATGTCATCCATGTCAGTTGGCAGGGGTTCAAAATGAGGGGGATCAAAACGGCCATCGTATTGTTTACTAATGGAAAACAATACGATTTCTATTTATCATCAAAACTATTTATTCACAACAATATATATTACTGTATATTATTTAAATCATGTTATGTTATACACTACTTTCTGGCATACAACCATAAGTTTGCTACGAATAGGTTTCTGTGACGTTCTGCTTTATACTCAAATGGATGAACTTTACTTGAAATATCTTTTAAGGACTTCAATTTGCATTCTGTATTTAGTATGTGCTAATATTTTTCATACATTGTGGACTGCCAACTACAAGATAACTCGTAGATTGCGTTTTTTTAACCACCTATGTAATTAGAGGATACCTTCTTTACTGCAGTTGAAAGATAGCAAAGATCTCATTAGATAGATGCTCCTGATATCAGGCTTGGGAAGTGGCAGTGAACGGGTTAATATGAAATTTTGCAACATTATAAAGGCAAGGGATGGATGAATTTCATTAAAATAATCGATCTTTCTTTTTTCAGCAAGAAAGCAATGGCATTACTCACAAATTACATAAATTAGATAAAAATAAGGTTTTTCACGGAAAAAATCTATATTAGGTAAAAACGTATCAAAAAATTCTTCATAAGACTTTTAAAATATAATTTTCAAATTTTGTTTTTAGCATGAATACATATTATTTAAGCTCTTTTTCAGTTATTGCTTATAGAAATAATTCTGGAATTTTTCAATCGAACTGTCTTCAAATGAAAAAAAATTCTTAGAAAGCCTTTTATGTTTCATTTTCTTTTATCTTATTTTCTAGAATTCGCCATAAAATTTCAAGACATCACTTCTTTCGAATTTCTTTTTAAAAATGAAAAAAACAAAACAAATATACGCTTTATTAGTTATGAAATATTTACTTTCTTGTATAACTGGTTCATTTTTAGTCAATAAGAATTACTTCTATATATATGTAAATTATACTGAAGACTAGGTTAATTAACAGAATACTTAATTTTGCTCTGATTTATAAAGCAACTTCCGGGTGTTATTTATTTAAACTTGATTATTTCAGAAACTTTTCTAAATTACATTCAAAGAATTAATTGCTCATTTTTTATTGAAAGTGGAACTAATGTCTCTTGTGCAGTTGTATGTCCAGAAAACGAGTCCAGAATGATTGTTTCACTTGATACTTCTCAAATGGTAAGATGATGACATAAAGCGTAAAAAATAATTTGTCAAGAATCAATTCTGAAAACATTGTGCAGCAGTACACGTTCCATGCATAAACTTTATGAACCAATTTTATGTCAAATAATTTATAAAATTATCGAATGTAATTCTTGTTTTATATGATAATCAAGCTTAAATATTTATCATTTTAAAATTTTAGCATGCTTTTTCATTTGTAATTACATCCATTATCAAAATATAATCAATTACATCATCTATGTGATGGTTAATATATTAATAATGATATTCATTTAAAGACATATATCGTATAATCATTTTTTACTTTCTCCGATACGAAGTATAGATAGTATTGTAATGATAAAAAAAAATGCTAATTATCCTTTGCGATTATTCAAAACCAATTTGAACAAGATGGATGGAATCTGACATATGGAATTTTGACATAATATGTAGATTTCATACAAATTTTGAAAGGAATGCCTCCACAGTAAATATTTCTACATGAATGCTCGAGAGCAAGGGTAATCAATAACTACAAATTTCTGCAAGTTTAGTAAATGAAAATGCATGCATAGATTTAGTATCTTAAATACAATCACTTATCAAATTTTGAAACAAATCCATCCAACGGTTGACCATCGGTCATTCTGTGTTTTAGTATTGAAATAAACCAAATTAACTCTTCAATGCAATGATTTAAAGAAATAAAATATCGGTATTTAATTATGATAACGAACTATAACCATTAAAACTATGGTTTTTTGTCAATTTTGACACCAATCGACTGGCAAAAGATGCATCCTAAGTGCATATTCTTCCCATAGACTCATTAGATTCTTCAAAGTATCTGAGCTTCATAACAATCGCTCACCAATACCGCAGTCTCATCCAATGTCCACAATTTTGTTAATGAAGGGGATCAAAATGTTTATTGAAAAAAAATAAGAGAAAGTCATAGGGAGACCTCTGTTATGGTTTGAGCTATTTGCTAATACGATTTCTTAGCAGCAAATGTCAACAAACATTTTACCTACAAAGTTAAAATGTATTTCGTCATGAAAAATTATAGATTGTGAATTATTAGAGATAAAATACGTTGTACTATCAGATTTATAGTTAGTAAGCAACAGGTAACAATTAGTGCAATTCTATTATTCCTTCACTTTGTAGGGCTACAAAAGATTGATATATTACGATTCCAGTAATTTATTAGTTTCTTTTAAGACTCATTAAATACAGGATAGCATAAACATTGCACCAGGTTTCATAATATAGGATAGCATAACAGCAAAATTGATATCCATGTTTAAATATGTGACATTTATATAGACCAAAATAGAAAATTGGAACAGAACCTGGCCTAGAAGAAACATTCCGTGCAGATTTCTCAATGTCTTAAGGAAGAATATATTGATATTTAATAATGTTTTATGATGCGCATCCATAATTCCTCAAAATCCCTATATTTGATGGAATCAATTTTCTCCGAATAGGAGCTGATTGTTTTATAAATCACCCCTGTTAAAGGCAAAGAGTGATTTAAACAGCGAGTGATAAAACATAATACTTTTTCACAAAAAATATTTTCTGTAAATCTGTATATAGAAATCGTAACCTTTACATGGAATACTCTAAGAAATTTTAATCGCAAAAAAAATGGCGAATGTAATTTTTTTCAAAACTTGCCAAAAATAACAACGTTTTCACCTGTATGATTTAGTTATTTTAATTTAGGTTTATTGTAAACTGGACCTAATACTTCACTCAGTTGATAAGGGTGATGCGCATTTATCTATTTAGAATCCCATTAACTGCATTTATCCCATTACCTGCGTATTAAACACATATTAGCACTGTGAAACAGGCATGTAAATCATGTGATGAAGGCCTGCTGAAAACTATTTTATTCCAAGATTTATGAATGAAAATTTTTTTAAGCCCTTTGAATCTCAAATTTAAAATTTACTAATTTTGGAAATTTTATAAACTTTTTTCTTTAATCTCGTGACATTTTAATGGTCTATTTCATGCTATGTATTCCATTTCCCTATTCTCTTTTTATTATAATTTATGAAATTAAAGACTATGTAAACACTTGTATTCTCTAAGTAATATTTATTATTTCGAAATTTTAAAAAAATCAGTAAACTTAGTATGTTTTATCAAGCTTGTTTTTTCTTTATTTTAAACCTACCAAGTTTAATATTATAATATTTTTTTCAACCATAAAAGCATTAGGTAATTGAAACCAATTTTCAGAAATCATCAAAACTGTTTCGGAAAGACGAAGCTAAAAATATTTTGGAATCGAAATAAATTATGTCGGAATCAAAACTAAAAACTATTTCTGAATCAAACCACAAAAAGTAAACAAAAAATTTCCATTTGTTGCAATATGATTCGATTGTATTCCTTTTAACTTGGTTTTTATAGCTAATTTATAATAAACGTAAAGCAAGTTTGAAAAAAAAAGAATAACCAGTGTAATAAAGTCTAACTGACCAGAAAAAATAAAGTCTAACTGTTTCTCGAAAACAGACAAATTTTTAAGAAGCCTTGATGAGAGAAAGTCTTATTTTATTTGCTCAGCTTCAATACATTTCTGTGTCAGAACCTTTTTCTGGGAAAAGCTGATCAAATAAAGTAAGCAAAAGATCCCAGAAAGCAGTCATGATGGAATATAGCCACATAATATATCAAGAAAACTGACTTTTAATGAACCATGAAAACATAGATGCATCACTCAGCCAATTATTTGAATGCAAATATAGCAAGTACATAAGTAGTGCTTCAGTTAGCCGGGAAAAAACTTTAAACAAGCCATTTGGGAAAATAATTAGAAGTTAACTTAACTTAAGTTAATAAATAAAACTTCCATGCAATACTTTTGCTTATAAATTAAATTTATCTCAGGAAAATGTTTGGTAAATTAAGAATTGTTTTAAACTAGAATTTAGACTAACTCCTGATAAACATAATGGAAATTTAGTCTTTGTCAGTTTATAGAAACATTTTGTTTTTTAATACAATTTGAAATATTTTGTCAATTTATTATCAACATAATTCAATTTCTACATTTAATTTAAGAAAAAAAATATGGAAAAAGGGTGGAGATAGATTAATAAATAGAATGTCTTCAGCTTTATGATTGATTTTCATTTTCTCATACTTTCTCGAATTGCAGAATGTCTCTAAAATTTTTAGGTAGGGGCTATACGCATAAGCAAAATATTTTTCTGTATAATTTATGTTTAAAAATATCAATAGTTCTTCGTTTGACTTTGATATGTGTTTAGACTCAAATATTTTTGATGATTTAAACAATAACGTGTTGTAAAAGGTCATCATCTTACATAAGTATTTATAAATTGATTGTTAGCCATTCATGTTTTCTATGTGACGTAATGGATTTTATTTTTATTTAATAATATATTAGGGCTGGGTATAAAAGAAAAGAAAATATACTTAAATTTTTGTGGGAATCTTAGAAAAGTTTGGACTAATAATTGAAAAAATGGGCTATGCCTTCCACAATGGAAATTGAGGAAAACAATTTTATCCCAATTATGAATATTTTAGGATCAAATGAGATTTTTAGCAATAATATTTTGCGATATTTTTTGCAATTACACTTCTTGATAACACTACAGTTTTCTATCGATAATAAATAAATTTAAACAAATCTAAATATGCATAAAAGGGGACATGAACTCTAAAATCTCTATTTTTTAAAAATATATTTAGAATAGCATATAATTGTTTATGAGTGCTGATTCATAAAGAAATGCAGAATTCTTAACATTGTGAAGGAATTCTTACTAAAAATTAATCATATTCAAAATCACTCAGTAATCATTATTATATATTGGGGTTGATTTATAAGGAAAAAATGTTATATGGAAAAGGAATATTAATTTTATAATTTCTTTTTATTTCTTTACTTTTAGAATAAGATTTTGTGGGTGAACAAAGCCAGTAACACTGCTCTCGTTGAAGCTGGAATCATTGGTCAAGACTTGGAGAGAGAAGTGAGTAATCCATTAAAATGCAAAATATTCATTAACAGCAGTACATATTATGTTAATAAAGTGGGTAAATATTTAAATATCTATGTAGTAGAGTTAAAGATTTTATGTTGAAAAGTCATTTCGTCAAATGAATATATATATAATCATAAAATTATTGAAACAATCAAAACCCATTTCTTGATCGACAAAAATTATAACGAAACCAACTAGGTCGAAATAGAAATTAAAACTCAATTCAGAGTTACACGCTAAAAGTTCACAAAATGAAAGGTAAATGAATAAGAACCAATTAATGAAACAAATCCAAAATACTGTACTCAAGGAATTATTTAAACGAAACAGAAACAGAAGTAACCACAGAAACGAAACCAAAACCGGAATCGAAACTAAAAATCATTACTTATTCGAACAAGTTTAAGAATTAAAAAAGTTTTTTAATCCATCATTGTATTTGGAGAGCGCAAATGCAGTTAAAATACAAATGAATCTAAATTAATTAACAAAATGAGACAACCGAATCAAAACATTAACCAATAGAAAAAGAATCCAGCCTGAAAACTTCGTCAAGGGCCACTTTCAAGCAAGGATTCCAAAAAAGGGATTTTTTCTGTGAGGCATCGGTGGACAATGGTCAAAAGTATTGACACCTCGTGACCCGAAAATTACTGCAAAAGAGAGATACCAATTTAAACATCAAAAGACAAAAACAAAGCAAAACATTAAAAAACATCACCAAATGAAACAAAAAATATATATATAAAAAGTAAAACTACATAAGAAAAATCCCAATTAATAACTTAAATTAAGAAAACAAAAAGTTTACAGACCTAGCCGCCACAGGGACAACAACCGTTCTTCCTTTCTAATGATAATACCACAGTGTAACTAAACCACATTTATCTTTTCAATATGAACCATTAAATGAATGCCAACCATTAAATTTTCTCAATATTACAGAGATAGATTCTACACACTTTACTAACCCCCTAACAAAAATCATTTTACCAGGATTAAAGTTCATTGAATGTTAAGATCTTAGTAATTTTATTTAAATATTTTCAAACAACTATCATCTGAATTTTTCCTGTGTTCGTTCGAATAAACATGCTTAAAAAATATTGGAAAAAAGTACTTTGACTACCAATCATTAAAGAGTAGAATGCTATTGATGGCTCTAAATCTATTGATGATTAAATATTAGTACAGTAGTCATGCAAATTCGCCTGTTAAAAATCAACTTTATAATAATTACGAATTTTTTTGAAGTTTAAAGTTTTAATTAATGATTGAGATATTTTACAAAATGTATTCTTAATAGTCGATTATCTAAACATTTTTATTTTGCAGTTGGCAGAGTATGGTTTGTGCACTGGCCATGAGCCAGATTCGTACGAATTTAGCACTCTTGGTGGCTGGGTAGCTACAAGATCATCAGGAATGAAGAAAAACATTTACGGAAACATCGAAGACATAGTTATTCATGTTAAAATGGTGACTCCCAAAGGAGTTATTCAAAAGAATTGCCTGGTATGGTATTTGCACTGCAAATCAATGTTCAATTGTTCTATACTTAAAATTTCACTCTTCTTAACTATGTTTTTTTTGTAGAAGAAAATAGCATAAGAAATACAATTAAAGTAGTTATCTTTGCCAAATTTTAATCGTGAATTTTCATCTATCATACTAATTTAGAAAGTCTCTTCGTCAATATGGTTTAATACAGATTTCTATATACCTACTTTTGATTTCTGAAAAAAAAAATTTAACTCCTTTTGCAACATGTTTGCCTTTAAATATTTTCTTATTATTTTATAATTTTTTTTCATTTACTGACATTATTTAATGATTTTTATGCTTCTCAAATTTTGTCATATATGAATGTATACGTGTGTGTGTGTTTATTTATATGTGCGAGTATGTATAGTGTGCGTTTAATTATTTAAATGCTTTTCGGGAGAAAATATGAATGTTTCAATTCAGAAGCAAGTGCCAAGGATAAGGAAAAATATAAGCAGAATTGTATATTGTAATTCTGATATTTTCGTTAAGCATTGATTAATTTGTGGGTACTTAACTGCATTTCATATTGTTCATAAGCAACAATAAATAATCCGAACATTTAATATTACATTTGAATTGAAAATATTCTTTTCACATGCCTTATATTTAATTAATTTCCACATATCTTCTCTTAATGAATAAATAAATTTTGATTTTATTTATACCTATTATTATATTTACAGCCGGCGTCCTGGTAGAGGGGTAGCGTGTCTTCCCCGTGATCTGGGCGCCCCGGGTTCGACTCCCGGTTCGGGCATGGTTGTTACTCTGCGTTCTGTCTGTGAGGCGTGTGAATGTGCCCCCCTGTAAAAAGGGGTTTTGCAAGTGAATGAGTGTGTGTCATCTTCATTTGAGCTAGAAGTCAGACTTCTGCCTTCTGGGTGCTCAGGGGTCTTTACCCTCAGAAGCTACTGCACCCCGTTTCCGTGAAAACACGGACACGACATCATCATCATTATATTTATAATTATAAATCTTTTTCAATGACAGATATATACCAAATATTAAAAAATGTATATTTACCAAACATAAAAAATTTGACTAATCTATTTCCCTTGCAGGCTCCAAGGATATCTGGAGGACCGGACGTGCATCAAATCATTCTTGGTTCCGAAGGTTCAAATATTTTCAGACACTTTAATCGCTTTTAATTACTTTTAATTTCTGTATATAAATCAAAATCATGAATAATTAAAAGCCTTTCTTTCTTTGATATAAAATTAGGATTTTCAATTTTAAGACTAATAGTTTAGGAAATGAATAATTCATATCAACTTATACTGCAGAAACATTCGAAGAAAAAAATGCGATGCACTAAAATTAATGTTGTATCTATCTAGCTTAATCAATGGAATTCAAGCTTGGGGTCTATCAAGAGGCAAATTTCATTTCATCCCATATTTCCAGTTTTCTTTTTCTTTCAACCGTAATTTGATGGGACTTTTCATGTTTATAAATTCCACGTAAATTCTCTCCATATATGTATGTCTGAATATCTATTTCTATTTTTATTTATTTATTTATTCTGAAAAATTTGCTATAATAACCAACAATTCCTTTTTACTTCCTTCATCACATATTTGAAAAAGTTTGAAATGAAATGAAAAAAATTATAAATGCTTTTTTAATAATGCATTAAAAAATAGAAATTTTTAGAATTTCTTATTTTATTTTTAATCCTCAATTTAACAATCATTGTTCTAATCAAGTTAATAGATTTTTTTCCGTTTTTTTTTTTTTTCTTTTTTTGAAAAATTTAGGACAACAATCAACAATACTTTCTTACTTCCTTCATATCATATTTGAAAAAGTTAGAAATGGAATGATTTTTTAATACTTTTTTAAGCAATGCATTAAAAAAATAGAAATTTTTAGAATTTATTTCATGATTTTTCATTCTTTACCTAAGCATTCATTGTTCTAAATATCATGAAATGGTAATTATATTTTTAATTAATAAGACTCTGATACTCAAATTAAATAGTACTAATTGTATTATTTAACCACCTAGTAAATAAATTTCAAAAATGTTGAAGTAGTGTGTTGTAACTGTGAGTTCGCAGGTTTTCTGAATTTCACTATTAAAGCCTATCAAAAACTGGAAATAGGAAAAACCGCCACCAGAAAGAAATACATCCTTACATAATTTCATCTTGGAAAATTTTTATATTACTTCTAGCGAAGAAATATCAACCAGAGTGCAAAATATTATTAAAAAAAACACTTAATACTTTGGAATAGTCATTAGAAACAGCAGTGTTCTCATGTTTTCAAATTTAATTAGAATAGTATTCAAAACAGTTTAAGAAGTAATTAACCCTCAAGTAACACTACATGCACACATGCTTATTTTTTCTTCGGGAGAGGATCCATTAATTCCGTAGATTTAAATTAGACGAGTGAGTTTTGAACACTATAAAAAATGTTAATAAGTGCTAAAATGTACAGTATTTTTTCCTGTACAACATCCTTTTATACTCGACCTTATCCAATGATGTTGTTCACTTTGCGTGACCAGACATGAAAAATCTTCTCTGTTCAGAACATCTTTTAGAATCTTTAAATTGGAATGAATTCGCATGAGAAAGGAAAAGAAAAAAATATAACTCACAATAAAAGGTATTAGTTAGGTATAAAAAACTTGAAATAAGAATCTTGTTAGAAATACAAGGTATTTTAGAATGAAAGTGGTTGATTCTAACTTTCTTCATAATAAAATAATCGTAATAAAAATTAATTTCAACCTATTAAGCTAAGATATTCTAATATGTTTTTATTCATGTAAAAAAATATTTACGCATTTTAATTTTATATTTTAGGCACTTTAGGGGTTATTACTGAAGTCGTTATAAAATTACACCCGATACCTTCTTGCAGAAAGTATGGATCAGTAGTATTCCCAACATTTGAATTGGGAGTGGAATTCTTACATGAAGTCGTACAAAAGGTATTCTATTGTTTAAGCATTAAAACAACTATTTTAAATAAACCTGCAGTTTTCGTCTTGCTTACAATCTGAAGTTTTTGTGACTTGTGGGCTTGTTTATTTTCAGAAATTAAAACCAGCTTCCATACGATTAATTGATAACAATCAATTTTCATTTGGTAAGTTTCATAATTTGTTACAGTATTTACAACCACATTTGTTGCAAAAAAATTACCTTAAAATATTTTATGTTTTTATATCTTTTTTATTCAACAAAAAAATATTTTTTATTACATAGAAAATAATAATAGCTTTTTAATAATATAGAAAAAATAATTTTAAAAATGGTCTTATGTATGGATTAATCACAATTCACAGATTCATTGTGCTTATTATTTGTCATTATTTTGTTAGGAGTAACAGCGTTATTTTATTTAAAAATATATTTGTTTATTAATTAAGAATTCCCTGAAGATTGACTATGATGTTATTAGATCTCTAGCCTTCTAATATTTCTGAAATTGTGAGAGACAGAAGGGAGGAGGCAAACCCCTAACAGATTAAATGTTAGTCAAAGTGTATTGAATGGAAGTATTACAAACCTTTATAAATACACTGAAGTGACAAAAGTCATGGGATAGCAATATGCAAATATACAGATGGCAGTAGTATCGCAGCGAAAAAGTATAAAAGCGCAGTTCGTTTTCCAGAGCTTTCATTTGTGTTCAAATTATTCATGTGAACAGGGTTTTCGTGATTTATGGCGGCACGACGAGAATTAACAGACTTTGAAGGTGGAATGTTAGTTGGAGCTAGACGCATGGGTCATTCCATTGCGGATATCGTTAGTGAATTCAACATTCCGAGATCCACAGTATCAAGAATGTGCCGAGAGTATGAAATTTTAGGCATCACATCCCATCATGGACAGCGCAGTGGGCGACCACCTGCACTTAACGACCGAGACCGCCGACGTCTGTGTGGAATGGTCAATGTTAACAGACACGCAACACTTCGACAAATAACTGCAGGAATCAATGTGGGACGTACAAGGGACTTGTCCGATAGGACTGTGCGGCGAAATTTGTCTTCCTTGGGCTATGACAGCAGAAGACCGACTTGAGTGCCTTTACTGACAGCACGACATCGCCTGCAGCGACTCTCCTGGGCTCGTGAGCATATCGACTGGTCCCTAGAGCAGTGGAAAACCGTGGCGTGGTCAGATGAGTCACGATTTCAGTTGTTACGAGCTGATGGTAGAGTTCGAGTGTGGCGCAGACCCCACGAAGTCACTGACCCAAACTGTCAGCAAGGCACTGTTCAAGCTGGTGTGGCTGCATAATGGTGTGGGCTGTTTTTACATGGCATGGACTCGGTCCTCTGGTGCAACTGAACCGATCATTGACTGGAAATGGTTATGTTCAGCTGCTTGCAGATCACTTGCAGCCATTCATGGACTTCACGTACCCACACAACGATGGGATTTTTATGGATGACAATGCGCCATGCCACCGGGCCAATGCGCCATTGGTTTGAAGAACATTCCGGACAATTCCAACGTATGATCTGGCCACCTAGATTGCCCGATATGAATCCCATCGAGCATTTATGGGACATCATCGAAAGGTCCGTTCGTGCCCAAACTCCTGCACCATCCACACTTTCACAATTATGGACGTCTATACAGACAGCATGGCTCAATATACCTGCAGAGGACTTCCAACGACTTGTGGACTCCATGACACGTCGAGTTGTTGCACTTCACCGGGCAAAAGGAGGACCGACACGATATTAACAGTCATCCCATGACTTTTGTCACTTCAGTATATATTAATGAATTACTGAAGGCGTTAATTATTAGCATTACTATTTAAACTTTCCATCGTTTTAATAATTTATAAATATATTAAATAATTATTAAAAAAGGCAAAAATTTTTAATAAACTGCTTTGCATAGTAATCGGGACCTCATAAGCAATATACTAATATTTTTTTCAGAATTTTCCTTCCTATTAGTAAACAGACTTTGAAGATAATAATAAGAACCGTAAGGCTAATTTGAAACCTCATTACTTTTTTGTGTTGGTGCGTACCTGCAGACCTGCATCAAATTCAATATTTCTCTGCTCCTTCTTACCATTTTTCTTACAATTCTGTTAATGTTTTTGCTCAGTACTATATATGTATGAAATTCAGAGCTTAATTTTTTAAAATCAGTTTGAGTTAAAATTGAATGAAAATAGATTCTAGTGAAGTTAACGCACGTTCGTTTTTGAAATATATATTAACAACATACAAAAGAAAATAATTTTAAAAAAATGTCTTAATTTCTTGCAAAACTGTACTATGGAATAAACTTCAGAAACTAAAATAAATCTTTTCCACCATAGAGAGTATGTTTATTATATTGGAAAATCATGTCATGAATGTTTAACGAAGAGCAATTCGATCTTTTCCTTTACGTATATCAATCCTATTAGCACGAAGTGTCGAAAGACGCTCTTATATTATTTTCAAACTATTATTTGACTTTCTGAATACTAAACAGTATTGTTGATACATCATATAATGTATTATACTAACGAATCATTTCTTTTAAAAAGTCTTATACAATGCAAAAAGTTTTAATTAAAAAAAATATTTTGTCTGGTTTCCATTTTCATAAATGCTATGCTTCCATGGATCTGTTCTAAGAACGTTTTCCCTTTCAAATATATGAATTGTGCAAGATAACTTTCAGATACTGAAAAGTCCAGCAGTTGAGTACAAAAAAGAATGTATTATTTTTTGCTTCTTCGTCCAAATATATTGGAAAATATTTTTGATGGTTTAGAAATAGTGGAAGGAGATCTAGAAGGTTTGCATAAGAAGAAGGTATATTGACTTCTTTCTCTATATATAAATGGATGGAATTTACTTAAAAAATGAGCACAGGAAAACTTTAAATTTAGGATCGAAGGTTATCCGAAAATGTTATTTGTCACTTTTTCTCCTATCAAAGCAGGGAAGAAAAGTTAAATCTTATTCTGCATTAAAGAAGATGAATTTGATTATTACATTAATATGCGAGGTCTCAAGAAAAGTTTCAATATGCAATATAAAAGTTAACAAAATATAGACGTTTATTATTTTGTAAAGGAATGGCTCAGTATCTGTAAAAGCAATATCATTGCATATTGAAAATTTGTATGTTTTTATTTCTGCTAAATATTCAATTCATTTAAAATTCTAGGAAAATTTTTAAATGATGAATTGTAAAATTACAAGTAAAAATTTTCTGATGATTAGAAAATGATATTATGCTTTCTGAAGGGAAAGAATATACCAAAATTAAAACTTGAGACCGTGGAGCTTAAAATGCTCAAAAGGAGAGTTTGATTAGTCATCTGTCACGCGAAATTTCCTTTACCATTACGTCATATAAAAGTAAACCTTAAAAACTTTGTTAGCACAAAGTATTAAAAAGAAGGGGGAGTTGTTTTTGTCACTCGTATTCTTATTTTTGTGAATGAAATGCTTAATGCTCAAATTTTACTTATGAAATGGTTCCGAGTTTGTAAAAAAAACATATATAGTAAGAAATAAAATTTTTAGGATTGGACATCAGAAAAATGACGATGAATGAAGTTTTAGAGCTCAAAATAAAAGCAAACAACATTTAAAGCTTTCAGATTTGTATTCACTAGTTTTCAGAGAAGCCTCAGAAACCCGATTGGAGAATTTTTTGAAGAAGATACAAAATTTCAAGGTAGCAGTCAATTATAATTAGATCAAAAGTTCATATTCTCCATATGTGACTTAAATTCGTTTTGAAAATTTAGGCGAAATCATTAAGGAAGATTGTGTTTAATTTCACAAATTTATTATGGGAATGGAAAAGCTATACCAGGAAATGTGGGTTTCAGCCTAAATATTTTTAATATTAATGGTTGTTGAAAATAATTCTTTCTCAGAAAATTTATTGGAAGAAAGGTAAAAAAAAAAAAAAAACCGCCTTTTATAAAGAGCAGTAGTCTCCTTTATAAGTTAACGTTTAAAGTTGATAAATAGAAGATATAAATACAATAATGAGGCGATTGAAATGAAAACAAAATTATCAAATGTGATAAAAATAAAATAATAATAATTAAATAATTAAGCATAAACATTAATAAAACATAAAATTAGTTGATGAGATTTGCTTCCTGCAAAAACTGGAAATAATTTTGTGAAGAAAATTTAACCTTTCCAAAGAACAAAGCAATTTTTCAGCAATAGGTCAAACGAAATTATTTTTTAGAATCAATACAGAAAATCACATGGAAAATTGAAAACCAAATTGCAGAAAAACATTTTTTTTAAAAGATTTCTATAACTTTTTCAAATAATTCCGCTAAATTTAATGCCATTAATGATTCGAACAGTTTATGTTGAATGTTATTTGGGCTTTGCAAGGTGTGAAGTAAATTATTTTAACGCATAATTGCAGCCCTTATATCGCTATTCCCTTAGATGTTGTTTTCAATTACAGGAATAAGTTATATGTATTCTATTCAAAAACCATTAAAAATTAGAATTATAGTATTGACAAATTATAAAAATAATAACAAGTAATAAATATTTTCTGAATATATTTGAAACATTGTATCGATAAAAAAAAAGGGGGGAGGCTAAAAAGGTTCGTTTAAATGTTTATGAGAAAAATATAAAAGTTTTTATTGTTAATAGATAATAAATTAATAAAATAAGTTTTCTTTAAAATTCTTTAACAAATTTTGTTATTTTCTAGCTCATGCTTTAAAACCAGAGGACACATCTTTTGTATCATCTTTAGTAGATTGGATAACAAAATTTTATCTGACGAAAATAAAAAGCTTCGATTTAAAAAAGATCTGTGTCGTCACACTGCTTATGGAAGGAGAAAAATCTGTGAGTTTTTACATATATTATTTGAATAATAAATAATAATGCCATTTCTTTCTTAAAAAAATATCCTGTTCAGATAGATCACAGTAATAATAGCAACAAAAATGATGGATTAAATTTCGATCCCTAATACCGAGGTTTTATTAAATAAAGCATTCAATAAATGTTTTTGAAAGAATCCCTCTTAAACTGATATGTCTTTTATAATTTTTTCGATATTGCGGGAATATCTCATTTAAAATAAATGAATACGTTAAAAACACTGCTAGTCTACCACATGGAGGATTGTTATTCTTGTAATTCACACTTTCCTCTTTCCAAAACAGTTTATTTTTTCTAGGAAAAGAAAAACCTGAACTATCATCCAAAGTAATTTTAAGTAAAACTTATTTTTCAGCTAAATTTTTTCTTTTACTTCAATTTTCTCAAAACTTTAGTTTTCATAAAATTCTTCCCCGTTAACATGATATCTCAAATCGTAATTGGGGTGTTAACGTAAAAATTCCAGCCTCTGTTTTAAGTGATATGGGGAATGAAATGAACCAAAAGTTTGATTGTTGGTAAAATTATTTTTCATTGATAGGCGCTTTTAGAAAAATTAAGTGTGAATTTGACGAAAAAAGCATATACACGTATGTTTTTCCCCACAACTTATTTGCACCTCAAAATTTCTCTTATATTTTGGTTCATTTCATTACAGTTTTGAGTAGAGTGTTAACCGTTTTGGCTTGATAGTAAACAAATAGATCATCTATCCAAAAAAATATTTATATAAGATTGTATAAGAGTGGTTCTACGGATTAGTCAGAAAGATAAATAGACAAATATGAATTAAAATCGTTTTTCAAATAAAAAATTATTTTTAATGATCCTAATGATTTCATAAAATATTATATTATTTTAACCTTAAAAATTATTTTATTATTTTGAACCGCCTCTTTTCCTTTTTTTATTCGCCTTTCTTTATGTTACGAATACAATTTTATTCCAAATAGGTAGCAGCATATTGGCGACATTTTTTTTTTAATATAATGCGTTACTTGAACACTTTAAAAATAAACGCTACTTCTAATTGAAACTAATATTATAAAAAGAACTAAAACGTATTTTCAAAGATTATGCTAAAAATAAATGTTCATTATTAAATGCATATTAAACATTAATAAAAGAAAATTGGATTTTAAAAGGATATAGGTTTTTTCTATTTGTAAATAATTATATTACTAAAAATACCAAAGGTTCTATTCAACAATGATATTTGATTTGAATACAATCTATAAGTATATTAATTTTGTCAATAGTATTAGTATACTCCATGTATTAAGAAACTACTTATACCAACTTACAAACAATAAAAATCGACCATTTTCTTGTAATTTCATCTACTCAATATAATCGAGATTAACTCGATATAGTATTCATGAGAAAATCCAAGCATGATTTTTGTCAAATGAATAATGAAATATAATTTTGAATTATAAAATACCCAAGAAACTAAGTATTTAGTATTTGCCAAAATTTATAATAATTTTCAAATTTTAATAACAATATAGCACAATAAGATAATTGTATGTGAATTAAAATTACTATGATTGTATATTTTTAGGGTGTTGAATGTATGGAGAAAAGCATTTATTCAATTGCTGTAAATTATGGGTAATTATTCATATAATTATGAACACATTGCGATTATTTTATGTTATTATTTAGTGCAGAGACAATTTTAACATTTCTCATCTGATTTTATCTATTTATATAAAGGCCCTCAAAGCATATTTTTAATAAAATCAATGATTTTAGAAAAAATAACAACGATGGAACTATATTTGAGATTTAAAAAATGAACGGTTGTAAATGATTTAAAATGTTTTTACATGTAATTTCTTTTTGGGAACGATTTTGAATTAAAAAGAATACTTCATCTAAAATACTATAGAAAAATTGTCTTCATAGATCTATGACCGTTTCAAAGACAAAGGAAAATGAAGCGTAAGCAGATTTTACGACTTGGAATTATACGAAAGTTTACTGAGACTTGCTGCATAGAGTCTTTATTATTTTACTACTTCACATTCGTTTTCTTTCCTGAAAAGGCATAATTAAGTACACTGATGGAAAAAAAATCCCAACACCAAGAAAAAATTACTGTACAGTAATGAAATTTTAGGAATACATTTGTCTAGGTAACATATTTAATTGATTAAAGTTTCAAGATCACAGGTAGAGCCATTGGCGAGAAGAAACATTTCAAATGTGAAATGTTTGTACATTAGTAACCGGTGTAACCGCCAGAATTTTGAATGCAAGCGTGCAAACGTGCATGCATTGTGTCGTACAGGTGTCGGATATCAGTTTGTGGGATGCAGTTCCATGCCTTTTGCACTTGGGCGGTCAATGCAAGGACGGTTAATGCTGGTTGTGGATGACGTTGGAGTTGTCGTCCAATGATGCCCCATACGTGCTCGATTGGAGAAAGATCTGGTTATCTAGCAGGCCAAGGCAACATGCCGACACTCTGTAGAGCATGTTGTGTTACAACAGCGGTATGAAGGCAAGCGTTATCCTGTTGGAAAACACCAGCTTGAATGCTGTTCATGAATGGCAGCACAACAGGTTGTATCACTAGACTGACGTACAAATATGCAGTCAGGGTGCGTAGGATAACCACGAGAGTGCTCCTGCTGTCATACGAAATTGCTCCCCAAACCATAACTCCAGGAGTAGGCCCTGTGTGTCTAGGCCGCAGACAGGTCACTAGCAGGCGTTCACCTGGCCTCCTTCTAACCAACAAACGGCTATCACTGCAACCAAGGCAGAACCGGCTTTCATCAGAAAACACAACAGATCTCCACTCCGTCCTCCAATGAGCTCTAGCTTGACACCACTCCCATCGCAAACGGCAGTGGTTTGGAGTCAGTGGAATGCACTATACAGGGCATCTGGCTCGGAGCTGTCCTTGAAGTAACCGATTTGTAACAGTTCGTTGTGTCACTGTGGTGCCAACTGCAGCTCGAATTTCAGCTGCAGACGCAGTACGATTAGCCACGGCCATACTCCGAATACGACGGTCTTCCCTCTCAGTAGTACCACGTGGCCGCCCGCAACCTGGTCTTCTTGAGGTGGTACCTTCCCTTGACCACTGCCGCCAATACTCATGCACAGTGGATACATTCCTGCCAAGTCTTTCAGCAATATCGCGGAAAGAAAACCCACCTTCTCGTAGCCCTACAACACGACCTCGTTCAAACTCAGTGAGCTGTTGATAATGGCTTCTTCGTCTTCTCAAAGGCATCCTTGACTAACATTAACCCACTACTGTCAAATCTCAACAGTAAATAACGATCACGAACCTTGCAACGCTTATTTAAAGCAAACCTCATTTGCATGTTCATAGTGTCGCTCTAGCGCCACACTTACGCGCGTAGCTCGAAATTTGAATCGACGTCATCTTTCAGATGTATAAACACGCCTACCAAATTTTGTTTATCTAGCACAGCTACTTCCTAGTGTTGGGATTTTTTTTCCGTCAGTGCATTTTTAATTCTCAATTTATTATATGCATTGCTTTCTACATTCTAACTGGTCGTTTTCCACAAAGTATGTCTGAGTGATTTGATGAGAATCTATGGTCTTTGGAATCTACCTGTTCAGTATTCAAAACCAAATTCTATCGAAAATATGCCATTTTTTAGACTCTTATACATCAGCATTGAGTGCCAAATACCCTTTTATTGGGTTGAGCAAATATCAGCATATTATCAAATGACGCAATTGTATAGTCCTTTGTAAAAATAGTTTTTTAAAAATAATTTTTATACATAAGACGTAATTGCAAAAAGAAATCCTATTGCATTTTAAAGCCTTTGCAATTTTAAGACTACGATACAGAGGTATTATTCACAGTTTTAATTATTCAATTATTGAAGCAGCAAGCTTTTTTATTACTATTGTGATGCCTAATACATCTGCTGAGACAACAGTCTAGTCTGCCTGCTCTTAAATCTTGGATTTTTTTAAAATTTACTATGAAAAATGAGTTCATTTAAAAATAAAATTCAAGTTTTTACTATTTATTAATCTGCCAGTTATTCTATATATTCTCACTTGATATTAATTTACACTATTACTTGATATTTACTAAATTTTTTTAAACTTTCAACTTCGTAAGTTAATTAATCATAATCATTTTAATTATTAACATATCTAAAGAAGGTCAAAAATGACAATTCTATGCGAATTAATAAAACAAATTCTATTACAATTCCTAGTGTTTATTTGAAGAATTTTTTCTTGTATATTTCAGAGGTATCCCAACCGGTGAACTGAATGGTAAAAGAGGTTACACGCTGACTTTTGTGATTGCATATTTAAGAGTAGGTGAAATTTCTCTTATAAAATCATTTTGTATAAGAAAGCTAAATCCCAAATTGATGTTGTTAAAAGCTTTTGTGATAGCGGCAGAATATTCATTCAAAAGACAACGAATATAAATATTGCAATTCACAAATTAAGCGCTTAATTGTATTAGAAATAGCAAGTAATTTGCAACGTCAATCGGAAACAAATATTTTTTAAAACCAAATAATTAGATTCGACTTTCGTTTTTATTTTACAATTTCAGAAATATTTATATTATATTTTTTAGTTAAAGAATAAATTTTTGTGTTCAATACTGTGTATAAAAGTTTTTGTCAGTATTTCAAATATCATTAATTGCCTTCAGGCTTTGTAGCGTTTGAAAAGTAAAAGAAAAATAATTAAAATGTATCATAACAATTCAAAATAATTTCAATTATATTAAACAACAAATAAATTATACTTATATTATGCAAGTCTTCTTATGTACAACATCCTCATTTAAACTTAAGCATTTGAGATCCTTTTAATTTTAATTCAATTGCTACAATTTATCATTAGAGAGAATGTAAATTATAAGGTTCATCAAACATATTCCCAATAATATTAAATTGGCTATAAACAATTATGAGATTTTCTACAATAAATATTTATAACTAACTTTTTATTGTTAATGATATTTGTACTGCAAATATCCAATTCATTGTGTATAAAAATTATTACAAAGTAATGGTTTTATTTAAGTTTTGCAAAATAATAAAAAATAATTTAATTGCTAAGATTTACAAATAAGGAGAATATAAATTATAAAGCTTATCAAACATAATCAATCTTAAATGCCTATGAATAATGATGATATTTTCTAAAATAATTATTCATAATGAACGTTTGATTGCTAGTGATTTTTCAATTCAAATATTCATTTAATTGCATATAAAAAACTTACAATCGCATAAAGTAATGTTTATATTTTGCAATATAAGAATATATATGTATAATATTTTAAATAGGATTTGGCCTTAGAATTTGGAATTCTTTCGGAATCTTTTGAAACTTCTGTGCCATGGGATAAGTAAGTGGTATTGCAATTAGAAATATCTCTTTTTCGTTCCAAATTTTTTTTTTGTTGATGTTATTTACAAAAAATAGTGACCCAAAAACTGAGGTGAATTCAATTAAGACGACTGAAGACTTGAGTGAATGTTTCTTTTTTCTCTCAATCAAGTTTGTTTTTTCATAAGGATTTTAAACTTTTTGGAAAGGCTGAAAAAAGAAAAATTATTTGAAACTGTACAAAATAAAATAATTATACAAAAAATAAAATTATGCTATCAGAAAATGACTGTTTAATTTACTTATTTATATTTCGTTCCTTATCGAAAAGTTTTCTTCTCTATGTTATCGAAAAAAATTAAAAGAAAAGAAGTTAATTTTCAAATAATATATTTGTATAAGAATCTTGAAATTATTTCCCTTGTCTTTTGATGGAAGAAGATTCTACGCCCTTGAATTAAAATCTTAATTAGTGGCATTGTGAGACGTTTTGATGATGGTTTAAATTAACAGTTTCCAATAGCTCCTATAAATTAATTTGAAATATCATTCTTTAAGAAAAACATACAAGAACAAGTCTGACTGCCATGACATTTCTTTGCTAAATCATACATTGTTTCACACTTTCTAAACAATACTGGCAAGGCTAACAGCCAATGTTATTCAACTTCCTCAGATTCGTATCTGTTAGAATGTACTCGTATGACTCCATGAAGCCACGTTTAAGAAAAAACTACTACTTCAGAATTAGCTTTCCAATAGATCAATAAATTATTAAATAAGTTATTTGTCATTAAATAAAAGCGTGTTGTTTTCGTTGTTCCTTATAACACTTGCCGCTGGACAAGCCCGTTGTTATGAAGACAGCGATTTAAACCGATAGGGTGCATTTCTTGTTTTTTAGTAGCTCCAACCAGGGCCAAGAATACGACTTTGCCAGTCAAGCATCATTCATTCGCTTGCACAACCCCTTTTTACAGGAGGGCACATTCACACATCTCACAGATAGAGCAGAGGAAGAACAATCATGCCCGAGCCCAGATCACGGGGAAGACGAGAACCCCCCGCCGGCTGAATAAAATTGTATACTTAGTAACGAAATAAATTCGATTCTATGGTGCCAATAGCCTGATAATATTTTTAATTATTAAATAACGGGACAGTATGATTACATTAGAATCGAAAGAAAATTATAAGTACTAATTTATAAATAAATAGGAATCCCCATATTTTCTCCTTATACAGCAATATACTTATTTGAAAGAAAGTTTATTCTGTTCTGAAACTGAATAGAGATTTTAAAGCCAAATCTAATCTAAATGCAGTCTTTGAATATTTAAAATTATGAAATGTTATTGATAACCTTTATGATGTCTCCTGCAGTTATGACGGAATAAGAGCTAACAACATACCATTGAAATTTCATTTCATCTGCGCTAGATATTCCTATTTTCTTGTTTCTTTTAGAGTCCTGGACCTCTGCAGGAATGTGAAAGCTCGCATTGAAGATGAAGTCATGAAGCACAATTCCCAATCGTTCCCCTTCGTATCTTACAGAGTCACCCAATCCTACGATGTGGGAGCTTGCGTCTACTTTTACTTTGCATTGTCATGCCTCGGTGTTCCAGACCCCATGGTCTTGTATGAGAGCATAGAAGTAACTATACAGATCTGTATAGTATCTGTTGCTAACTATACAGATATCTATTATTTAATCATTCTTGAACCAGATTTGTTTATTTTTAACATCTAAAAAATTTTGAGGGAGGTTTTTTTTTTGTATTTCTTTGAAATTTCAATATAAGATACGTCCAATAGATATGAATTAAATGTATAATTATTTTTTTTTAATGTAGGCGTTTTGTTTTATTAAAAAAAGTTAGTATAATTTCTAAAACACCTATATCTGAAACTGTCGATGTGCTTTTATTATTTCTGATTTAAAAAAATTGAAGAAAATTGTAGGCATAATGTTCTTTTAAAATTTTCTTTCAGAAATTACATTTTTTTTTCAAAGTTTAAAATAATATTTATAATAAATCTGAAATTAGTTATGACGTAATATCTATATTAAATTTGACCTAACAATATGATAACGAAATGAACAAAAAAAACTGAGCATGTGGCATTACTAGATCTAATTAGAATAGCTAGACATTGTTAAATTATAAGTTGAATAAATAATAATCAATTTCCTAAAATTTTACCTGTTTCCGTGTAGACATTAAAACAATAACAAGATTGAGTATCTACGCTTTCTAGATGCGATTTTTTAATAAAATAGTGCCTACTCTTGTAAGTGGTATTTTAAAGAGTTATTAAAATTAACTCTGAGATTCGTAGATAAAACTGACGGTATTCCGAAATCCGTCTATACTGAATGTTTTATATATATAGAAGTTTATTCCATTTATACGGATGAGAGAGACATGAAGCTTCACTTCTTTATTACTTATATCATGGGGCTGAGATATCTCATGGTATATACTTCGAAATCTTGGTAACAGGAGGCTTTTTAATAAAATAAAATAAATATTGGGTTGGGGAATAAATTCGTAGCGTTTTTTATATTTACGTTGTTTTTCAACGAATTTTTGCTGTTTGACAAAGTGTATAGTATTTATTCGATTGAACTCTTTCTGCTCTACAAAACTGTGCTAGCCGTCTTTTTGAATAATTTAATTTTTAATTACTTTTAATTCTTAGAAATTGAATGTCCAGGAGGTAAAAATCAACATCTTTTACGCTTGATCTTCTTCGCTTTTCATCCAAGCCAAAAAGCTGCTTAAGCAGCAAGGGATATTTGCAAAGAATACGAAGAAGGTGTCATAAGCAAGTCTGCATCACGGAAAGGGTCAAGCCTGACCTCCATCCAAAGAAGACCACGGTCTGTGTTTGGAGGGTGGAAGGACATGGTGTACTAAGAAATGCTCGAAAGGAATGTAACAGTCACCAAGGGGCTCTACATAGCCCAGCTACACCGCTTCATCAAGGCTATGCGACTGAAAAGACTCCGTCAACAAACCCAAACCTTACTCCTTTACGGCAATGCCAGGCCCTCTGTTGCACAAACCGTCAAACCTGCACTGCAAGACCTTGAATGGAGGTCTTTCAGCATCTCCCTTATTCTCCGGATCCTGCGCCGTCGCATTACTATCTTTTCCCTTCGCTGTCGAACTATATGAGGGGCGTTACCTTCGACAATAAAGAGGGCATTAAAAACCAGACCGGGGGATTTTTGGCGAAATGGCATCGACAAATTGGTCGAGAGGGGGAAGCAGGTCATAAACAACAGCGGAGAATACATAATCGATTAATCGATTGTTATTACTAATGATTTTCTTTAAAAAAAGTCTTTGATAAAAACGCTACGAACTTATTCCCCAACCCAATATAACAGAAAAGTTATAGAATATCAGAATATTTTATTTATTTGTTGGTATCGCATGCTCTATTTGTACACATTCGTATGACAACAGTATCACTAGAAACAAAGTGTTTTAATGGCAAATTTGAACAATGAATGAAAGTGGCTTAGAGGTCCCAGGAATTTCTATAAACGGCCGTGACTCACAAAAGTGAGTCAAACATCTTTATCTCACTGTGCTCATCTATTCATGTCTTCATTCATGCTAATAAATTATGCATCTTTAAACTATAAAAATCTGGAAACTATTTTTTCGCTATCAGCTTGAAATTGTGTAGTAATATATTGATGAAAATCTCATCCAGACCATTTTATTAATCCGTCTCTTTTTTTATGAGACACATTTGGAACTTGACTTCCAGTTGTTAAATAAAATGATTCTAAGATTACATTTTTGGTCCAGATTTTGACCAAATAAGATTTAGATTTTCTTTACCCCAGTAAGAAATTTCTCCAAAAAATGATGGTTATTTTATCTCGCTTTTTTAAAGAGTATAGTGAGGAATCATTACTTGAACTATTCTATAAATCTGAAATAAAATTATTTATATTCTAGTTTAGTTTGTTATTATTGAGAATTTAGATTTAAATTCACTGGAAAATAAGTTTTCCAGAACTAACAATTTTCAAATACTTTTGAAAGTTGTTATTTATTTCTTTATTTGTTTATTGCCTACTTAACTAATTTAAATTACTTATTTCCTAATTCCTCCGACATTTCATAAATGCAAAGTTAATTTGTTGATTTTATAACGATTTCAATTATTTAAATTCAGCCATACAACTCCTGCAAAAATATCATACTCACTACCAATTCCATGTGCTTGTATGAAGCTTTTTTTTTCAGAACTTATTAACAACAGTCTTTCATAGGCCAATCTTTTGAATTTTTTTGATAAAATCTAAAGGTGTTTATAATTATTTTTAACAGAGAATTTCTAGAGATGAAGTCTTAGCTAATGAAGGAAGTATTTCTCATCATCATGGAGGTATTATTTTACTTCTCTTTCCAATCTATATGAAAAAAAATTCAAACAAAATGAAATTTTATTTTGAAAAAAAATTAAGTCAGCAATTTGTTCATTTCCTCTTTTAAAGCTTTCCATTTTTTTCAATCTTGTAAAAGAAATGCGTGTCAATGGCTACATTTTACAAAAGGAATAATTACCCTTTTTATGACCCTCATTGAGATCATCTTTTATGATCATCTTATCTAGTAATCACAAATTTATATTTTGAAATCAAAGGCAAAATACTATTTTTTGTATCATCTCCAAATGTCATTTTTAAAATATTCTATCACTTTCAATCATCCTAAGTGTAAATCCAAACAAAAGAATCAGATAAATTGATTTTTAAGATATAATATATAGAACCATCTTCCTTCAAAATGTCTATATCATCTTATTTTGAATGATAAATTAACAAAACACATTTCATATGATAAACGGATGCAATTTCTTTGGAGAAGATCCAAGATTCCACAACTATATCTCTGGACATCTGTGTAGGAATTAAATTGTAATTAGTTATATTGCCAGTACGCAGAGAACTTTTTTTTCGCCACCGCGCTTCCTTGTCATAAAGTCTTTAATCCTAATCCACGAATATAACACTTTAATATTTGAAATTATTTTCCAAAAAATTCCCTTATATCTTGTATCGTTATGTTGAAAATCAAGGATATGAATGTTTTCTGGAATTTCATAAAATTTTGAAAGAGAATGTGCAAACTGATACCTTACCATACTCAAACTTACAAATACATTCACCTAAATCCTACGATGTTATTCAATAAAAGAATAATAATACTATTGCCTTGATTTAAACTCATAATTTTATGCAGAATTCATGCACATTGTTGTAAACATATAGATTTCAGCATTGATATTTTCATTCGATAAATATCAGACTCCTTCACACTGAACAAAAACTTCTAAGACTTCACGGAAAACAATTAACATTTTAACAAAACAATTAACATGATGGCATTCCGGTTTCTTTTTTTAAGCGACAATTATGTGATATGGAGCTTAATCTTTCATTTAAAAAAACTAACATTCGAATGCAAATGCAACAATTTAATAACACACAGTCTAATTTAACCATAGTTAAAATCCTTCTATATGTAGATTCGGTAACTTTTTGGGAATATCTTCTGTTTTCTCTAAAACCAATTTCTGCTCAGGTCTTTTGAAAGCACCAATATTCTAATTATTTCAACCGATAATCCTGTATGGCGATGCATGGATTTTGATGGTCTATTTTAGGAGTTAAAAACAAATTATATTTTCCTCAATTTCATTTACTAAGCGTCACTAAAGATTGATGTACATAAAAGGAAACTTCCCATATTAACAATTTAATGTGATACGAATAGAAACAAACATAATTTCAAGGATTGGTCAAATGTTGCATAGAATTCTTTCTCAAGTGAATATTTCATAGTGCAAGACAACAAAAACATGTGTCATTTTTATTAACTCTCTTTTTAAAACTTAATTCAACTTCTTTTCACTCACTTCTTTTCATTATTCCAAACATATTCAAATAGGCGTAAAAAAATGCCTTTTTTCGATGAAAAGTCATAACCAATGTATAAATGTTTGTACAAAAAGGAGATAATGGAGCAATGCTTTCTTTTAAAAGAACGTGGTTAGTAAATTGGTGCATTTTTTTTTCTTTTTTTATTTGAATATAGTTGGAAAACTGAGGAAACGTTGGATGAAGCAAACGGTTTCAAATACAGGTATGGAGATGTTGAAAGCGGTTAAAAGTTCTGTGGATCCTTCAAATATCTTCGCATGCGGCAATTTATTAGATGATACAGATGCAAAGTCTTCATTATGAGAAGAAAATGAACAGAATATTTTTACCCAAATAAAAGATATGCCTGCTTTTGGTCTCGAAAAATGATGTAATATGCACCCCATTCCAAATTGATTAAATATTCGTTACAAGCATTTGGCTTCGAGATCCAAACTCGGCCACGTCAAAAAATAAATGAATTCATTTTTCCATATTCTATTGTATTATGTATCACTAATATTCCATTATACATTTTCATTGAAAATATTTATTAGAAAAAAAGAATAAATTAAATTAACGATATGGGGTTGTAACAATTGTGATAAGAATTAAATTAGGATATGTGATTACTGAAGATAAGAGATTTAATGCAATGTTCAAATTGCTTGAATTCTAAAAATTAGTAAATTAAGAATTTTTATTCTTAGAAGAAATTCTGAACTATCTTATCAAATTGGTTAAGAAAATATCATTGGCATAAACAGAATTTGTATTCATTATTGTGATCTAAAAGTGTAAAACTGTCATTTTCAATAAAAATCGAATACTTTTATGTTTTTAATATTTTTTGAAATTCTTTTTAACTACATTAACATGTTTATTGCTACATTTTAACTACAATAACTATTTATTACTACATTTTAAACTATATTAACCTATTTATTACTACATTTTAACTTCAATAACCTATTTATTACTACATTTTTAACTATATCAAATATGTTTTGGAAAGGAAAGAACTTCTTATCGTGGGTAGATTTTAAAATAATGATGGGGTTTTTTAAAACAATGTCTTTTAACAGTAATTTTCATCAAATCCATTGTTTTGGTAACAGCAGTACAAAACAACAGATCAAATTGAATCATGTGCAGATGTCTTAAATGGGTTGTCGTCATGCCATCCTGTCGTTTAACCTTAGTTGTAATTAAATATTTTTTTAATTATTCGGAAAACACACAAGAAACTAATATGAATTTTAACAATAATGAAACATAGGCATTTTCACAGTAATTGTAAGACGCAAAAACTGTTCCAAGCTACGCGTTAAAGTTGTCCGTTGAATGAAATCCTTCACATCTAAAAGGCGCCAAAAGTCGTATTGAAGGTTTATTTATTCTAAGAATAAATAATGAAAGATGATTTTAAATGCAAAATTTCTGATTACCTTTCGAGAATTAACTAACACAAAATAATTGAGAAGATCTAGTTCTCCATACGGTCAAATGGAGCAAGCTCAAAAATCAGATTTCAGCACTGAAAAATAATATGGTTGAAATAATGAATTCCTCATTTTTGTGAACGCCATTTTAGGGCATGCCGATTACTTAACTAATTTGTTTATTCAAATATTCTGATAGAAATCACTCTAGAAGTTTAGGCACTCGTTAGGGTCTACTGAATATATAAAGTTAAATGAAGAATCTATTGAATGCATCAAATTAAATGTAGAATCTATTGAAAGCATCTTATTGAATATCAAACACTTGCAAGATGCGATTGCCATAACTATGCTTTACAACGCCATATGTTGCTAAATATAGCAACTCTGAGATAGTATATTCCATGATTTTGATTTGTATTTTAAGTTACCGAGAAGTTTGTGCATTTGCGATATTGGAATTTCCTGCATTTATGTAATCATGAGCCGACATTGGAGACTAACTAAGCCATCGAGGTTAATTGTCTTAAAATTTCCAATGGAATATTTTGATTGATCATCAAAGCATCTTCAGAAAATTATTTTTAATCTTAGCAATTTGATAATCACATTACTAATAATATTAAAGAAACCTTAAATCGTTCAGTTCAGAGTGCAATGCATTTTCTTAATTTTCTGCTATATCGCCCGAAGTGCTGAATTTTAATTCGAAACAGAAGTGTTTGGATTCCAACCTATACAGAAATGGTATAATAAAAATTATAATTTTTAGAAACATGTATATATGTAAATTAGAATTGATTGAAATTGAGGCTTTATGTGAACTACAAAATATTTTTTATAAATTATCCAAAGACATAAAGGATTTTGAAATATTTTCTGATTGATTATGCAATTCAGTTTTCAGTTTTTCGTTTCGTTAACATTTAAATGAAAGAAAAGAAATTATTTTATTTTTTAAGAATCAATAAATGCACTTATGAAATTATTAATGACAATATCCTCTGTAGAAGGCTATTCCCTAATGGGCAGAAAAAAAATTAACGGTTGCACAAAGTATTTTAGATTTTATTTTATTCACATTGACTGACATCGATCATCATAATTTTATTTTCTTTGATATATACGAGATTAATTCCTAACGGGACGTGACATTTACTGTTTGGCTTTTGCCAATTATCAAAATATAAAATTTTCGGAAGTGCAAGCAATAGATTTTATCAAGCTTCATCACTATCCGTTGAACAGTTTAGCAGCATGTAGGATTCGAACAAACAAAAATTCGTTTTTATATAATAGATATGATAATTAAACTAAGTCTATAACCTTCACATGGTAACATGCAATGGGTTGAATAGTACAACAATGAAAACTACTGCAGCGTATAGGGTCAGAACAAGCAAAAATTCATTTTTATATAATATATTTCTATATTCTTTTAGAATTGTAATGGTTGGTGTTCTTTGGGAATTATAAAGGAAAAAATTATATTGTGTATATTTCGTGATTCCTTTAATATTCATTCAGAATTCTGAAGATTAATAGTAGGAAATGTGATTATAATATTTGTTTTAAAGTTTATTAAAAACATAAAATATATTTATAGCATGAAATCGTTGATACAGTTGAATAATTTTTTAAAAAAATATTTTTAAAAATATATATCTTTTCGTCAGTTTCAAGCCTCGAACACGTGACCAGCAAAAATCCAAATTCAACGACGTCATTATGTCCACCAGGCTACCCTTCCTTGAAACAAGTCGTGGACTAAGATTCTTAATAAAATTAATCAAGGATGAAGATGATTCACATGAGTAGGGAGAAAATGAGAGTTCTGGCACAGAATGACCTCAGTTGACCCCGGCTGAAATGGATGATAGCGAAACCCCTTCCTTGCAACTCCCCCCCTCCCCCCCTCGAAGACAGATAAGGCTTATCTTTCTTTTCGGACTTTGATGATTTTTTGGATTTTTGGAACATTGAGAATTTATATCAAAGACAAATTAAATTTAAATCCCCCCCCTCTCAATATCATTTTATTTTATCACTAATTAATTAGTAGTGATTGGAACTGACTTTTTATTGTATACTTTTTTTTTCCCTCAAGGTTTATTTATTTTTCTGACTCACAAGGATTTATACATTAAAACTTAAATCTACATCAAATTATGATCCCATAGTTTATAATTTATTTACAAATTATTTTCGATTTTATCAATACATAACTTTGTTTACCAGATAGATTCTGTTGGATTCGAACTAAAAGTCTTCATAACTGGATGTTAGAAACCTATGAGTATAACCACTCAGCCATGAAGACCTACAATGTTAACATTTTGCTTCAAATATATTGATAAAAATTATACTATACTTCATTTAAAAATGATCATTTAAGTTTCTTTTTCTTTTCTTTCTATCTTTTTTTTAAAGTTTATTTTGCCATGTCTAATTATAGATTAGTCAGTTCTGCTCACTGCGAGATAATTTTAATCATAAATTCCACAAAATTTATCAGAAAATTTTTATCGTACATTTTTGTTCGCGTCAATGATTAATTCAGTATCTGGTTGACTAAATCCATTGCTTAATAAAGATAATTTTAATCAAAAATTCCATAGAACCTATCATAAATGTTTTATCGTACATTTCTGGCTGTCTCATTGCTTAATTTAGATAATTTTAATCCACTGAATTGATCAAAAAAATTTATCATTAATTCAATAGAATTTGTCATAAATGTTTTATCGTACATTTCTGTTTGTCTTATTGCTTAATTTAGATAATACTAATCGATTGAATTTATCAAAAAAAATTATCATTAATTTCATCACACAAACTTGTAGAATATTTGACTTTGCTTCCCATCATGATCGTCATTTTCCGACAATGAAATAATTCATGATTTCTTTCAACCAATGAAAGTCGAAAATGATTAAGTTAGGCCAATGATATATTAAAACGTTTTTATCAATCTTTTAGAGTTTTGTATAAATTTCCTACTTTCTTTCGTAAATTCATTCTGCTCTGATACCGTTATGGGTGTATGTTTTTGAAAAGCTCTGCAATTACTCTCTTCAAAATGAAACGAGCCTCTAATGCGTCTGTTTCGACTCCTCCTCCTGCTAAGAAAATGTCTGCGCCTTCCACGAGCAGTTTCACTCTCGACTCCATCCCTCCACACCACTATCGCCTTGGTGGAGACAAGTATGCCGTGGTGAGTGATTTTGGAAGTACTTTGAACGTCCACATCCGAAAATTTAGGACTGACGACCAAGGCCGGATCTTCCGAACCAAAAACGGAGTCAGCTTCTCTCCTTTTGTATGGGAGTCCCTGTCTAAAGATATCGATAGACTTCCACTGCCATCTGAGAAAATACAAGTCAACGTCATCTGTGACTCACTGTTCCTTGCCAGCCAGTGGATTGAAAATGCTCCCCATGTCTCATTTCAGCGTTATATAACGAAAGAGGACTTTTCACGGCAATTCCTTCCATCTGTGTGCCTACTTAATGATGTCGAATGGGACCGACTTCAATGCATCCGAAAAAGAATCAGTGAGAGCTGCAAATCATTATTGTTTGGAAACCTTCTAAAAAAGAAAATCCTTTCAGAAGTGTCTTCGCGATCCCCACACTCAAATTTAAAAATGGATCCGAGTGACGCTTGCATGGTGCTATCCACATCACTAACTGAAATTCTATCAGAACATTTGAAGAATTGCCTGCAAGAAGTAATGATTTGCGATGGTTGCTTAGAGAACCAGCCAAATCAATCAGCACATGACTGTATGACAATGAATCCTGACAGAAAATACAGTACTTACGGAGACTTAGTGCTTTCAACTATGAACATTGAACTTATTGCAAAAGATTTCACTGAAAAGAATCTGCAAATGTTAAATTATGTCAATGAATCTTTTTTGAATAATTTAAATATGAATTTATTTGTGGAAAATGCTAGTGAGATGTATATCTCATCTGATCCCATGCCTTATCGTTAATAAAAAGTTTTTTTTATATAAATAATGTTTTCATTGATTTATTTGCTATCATTTTTTAATATTTTACTTAAAATTATTTATATGTTTTTAAAATGTTTCAATCCTTTGAAGTATTGCATTTTTGATAAATATATACTATCAATTTATATTTTTCTTTTATTTCATCAATTGACTTTATCGAGTTAGTATGTCATAATTTCATAGTATCTAACCTAATGTTAAAATGAGTCTAGAAACAGCTTATGAAAATCCTGAACATCCTGGCAGTTTTGGCGGAGTAGAGGCTTTATTTAAAGCAACTAATGGTGCTTATCGTAGGCAAGAGATAAAAAATTGGCTTTCTAAAAAGGAATCATATACTTTACATAAGACTGTTAGGAAGAAGTTTAAGAAAAATAAAGTTCTAGTTAATAAAATGAATCAGCAATTTCAAGCAGATTTAGTTGATATGCGTTCTTTATCAGAATTTAATGATGGTTATGATTATTTGTTAACATGTATTTGCGTTCTTTCCAAATATGCTTGGGCTATACATTTGAAAAATAAAGCTGCGAAAACGATTCTTTCAGCATTTAAAAAGATCCTTTCAGAACGAACTCCACTTAAACTCCAAACAGATAAAGGTAAAGAATTTCTTAACAAAATTTTCCAAAATTATCTAAAAAGGATGAAGATAAAATTTTTTGTAACGAATAATAACACAAAGGCGTCTGTAGTTGAAAGGTTTAATAGAACCCTTAAAACAAAAATGTGGAAATATTTTACAGAGAAGAATACGAAGCGATATATTGATGTCATTGATAAACTAATATTTAGTTATAATAATACTTGGCATCGCTCAATACGAATGACTCCTGCTTCGGTTGGTTTTGAAAATCAAGGTCAAGCTTGGAAAAATCTTTATTCAGATCAAAAGATAAAATTAATTAAACCCAAATTCAAAGTGGGCGATACAGTTCGAATCAGCAAAGAAAAACTTCTATTTGAAAAAGGATATGAGCAGAATTGGACAATAAAAATATTTATTATTGACCGAGTTCTCTTGAGAAATCCGGTAGTTTATAAATTAAAAGATTTAAATGGAGAAGAAATTGAAGGCACATTTTATGAGCAGGAGCTTCAAAAAGTGATCGATTCTGGGTTTTATCAGGATGAAAACATTTTGAAAACGAGAACACGGAAAGGGCAATTGGAATATTTTGTTAAGTTTCGAGGCTATCCAGAAAAGTTTAATACCTGGGTTTATGATGTGAAATTACTATAAGAATAGAAAGTTTAGATTTACTTAATTAGTTAGGAAGATGTCGTTCTACTTAACACTTGTTAGTGATAGCTCTAAACTCTTTTTTCCTGAAAATAAAATTTCTCATTTTATTACACAGCTTCCTACGCCAGTAACTATAGATGGGGGATGGGAAGTTGGTTTAGCTGATTTAATTTATCCACATACATGGTATAACTTAAGACCAAATAACAATTTATTCGGTTTTGACTTGGGTGATGGAAAATCCATCGCCAGACGAATTCCGTCTGGATGTTATGAGACTGTACCTGATATTCTCAATGGAATGTATTTAGAGGACTTCAAAAATAAAATTGAAATGATCTATCATCCAGTAATCAAAAGAGTGAGAATTAAGACAAAAGGAGGAGCTAAAGTTATTCTTCATAAAGGTATATCTGAACTTCTTGGTTTCGAACCAGGCGAATTGAGTGGAAATGTCGAGAGCCCATTTATTGCAGACCCCAGTGCAGCGTTTCCCGTCATATATGTATATTGCGATTTGGTGGAGTATCAGATTGTCGGTGATGTTCAAGCTCCACTTTTAAAAATAGTTAAAGTGGAGGGTAAAGACGGTGAAATTGTTAATGCGCATTTTGCCAGAAGCCATTATATTCCCGTCCTGCGACAACATTTTCAAACAATTGAAATGAGTCTTCGACTTCACTCTGGTGAATTAGTACCCTTTGAAAGGGGAAGAGTAATTGTGGTGTTACACTTTCGAATGCGACAGCTAGTATAAAAAGAAAAGTAAAGTGAAGAAGATGATCATTTATATGTAAAAACTGTTAAACGTAAGATGTTTGTTCCATATCAGTGTTGCATAAAACAATACGAAGACTATTACACCAATCAGGCGGGGAAAGGTCTATACTATTATCATGGCCAATCGTTTCAAAAAGGCTATGGCATCGGTGGATGGTTCAGAAGATTGTTCCGTACTGCCCTACCTTTCATATCGAAAGGAGCAAAGTCGATAGGAAAGGAAGTTTTAAGAACTGGAACTCAGATAGCGACAGATTTATTGAAAGGACAGAAATTTCAGGAATCAGCTGAACGTAGAGCCAAAGAAACAGGGAAAAAATTAGCAAAACAGGCTATTCAGAGAGCTGATGACATGCTCGGGAAAGGAAAAAAGTATAAAAGAAAGAAAAAATTCTCGAAACGACTCATTTCCTCAAAAGTAAAGAAAGTGAGAGGACACGATATTTTTGATTCATAATTAGAATGGCTTTTCTCTTGAAGGATTCTCCCGAATGTGCAAAATCAGAACTCAATTTATTTACGCTTCCACCAACTCAAACAGTTATTGGAAAAGGACATTGGGTTCAATTTCATCCAATAGCTAATACGTCGGATGGTGGGCCTATTGAATTTCTAATCTCTGGAAGTGGTGAAGAATATCTCGATTTATCTCACACTCTATTGCAAGTAAAAGTCAAAATTTTGAAAAGCGACGGAAAAATACTAACTTTAGAAGACAAAGTTGGACCTGTTAATCTATTTCTTCATTCCTTATTTTCTCAAGTCGATGTGAGTTTGAATGGGAGGAACATTTCCTCGAGCAACAATACTTATGCATATCGTGCTATGATAGAAACTCTTTTAAACCATGGCTTAGATAGCAAAACTTCTCAACTTACCTCTGAATTATATTACAAGGATACTTCTGGTCGTTTCAACATTTTCGACCAAGCTAGTGCAACTCCTAATGAAGGATTCAACGAAAGAGCGTCTCTATTTAAAAACAGCGCAACTGTTGATATGATTGGACGGCTTCATGTTGATATATTCAATCAAGATAGACTCTTACTTAACCTAGTTGATTTAAAAATCAAATTAATTCGAAGTAAACCAGAATTTTGTCTTTTAGGAAATGAGGGATATAAAATTATATTCGATCATGTTTCACTCTTCGTCCGAAAAGTCCGTTTGAATCCAGGAGTTCTTATCTGACATGCAAAGGCTTTAGAAATAGCTACAGCCAAATACCCCATTAATAGAGTTACTTGCAAAGTTTTTTCGATACCTCAATCAAGTTATTCCTTTGTTCAAGATAATGTTTTCTCAGGACAAATGCCAAAAAGACTGGTTTTAGCTTGCGTTGACAACGACGCATTCAATGGAAACCTTAAAAAATCACCGTTTGAATTTAAACATTATGACATGAATTTTGTTGGAGTCTATGTGGATGGACAGCCGATGCCACACCAACCTCTTGAACTCGACTTCGAGAAAGGAAATTTTATAAGAGCATATCAAAATTTATTTCTTAATTCTGAAGGGTTATATATATCTAGAACTGAATTTTCACAAGGATATACCCTACTGCTATTTGACTTATCTCCCGACTTGTGCGACGGAGAACACTTTAACTTGATAAGACACAGTAATCTTAGAATTGAACTGAAATTTAGTAAAGCTCTCGAACAAACAGTTTCACTGATTGTTTTTGCTGAGTTTGAATCTATGATTGTGATCAATAAAACAAGAAACGTTCTTTACGATTTTGGAAACTGATGTTTGGTTCACAAATCCACCGAATTCTATCTCAGGATAGAGATGCATCAATATATTTTATTGGAGTGTTTTCATCAGATCAATTACCTCCAGTTAGAAAAAAGGCTATATTGGTAGTGAATACTGATACTCATGATCAAGAAGGATCTCACTGGTTGGGTATGCATATTCCTGACGAAAATACTTTAGAATTCTTTGACTCATTTGGATTACCACCCACAGCTTACGGCAGATACATTTCAAGATATAGTGAACAATTTTTTACTGTGAGATGGAACAAGACACCGCTTCAAAGTTTAACATCGAATGTATGTGGTCACTACTGCGTATATTTTCTTTTGAAAATAAGTAAAGGTTTCTCTATGGATTATATTTTACATGAACTAGTTCATAGCAAGCAAAATGATTTTCGCCTGTTTCAATATTTTAAAAAAAGATATAATGTAAATTTGATTTTTAAAAGATGAATAAAGAATATTTGGTTTTTAATTATATTAACGTCCCGTTTTTAAAGCAACTCGAGGGCTATTTTGGGACGGACCTCGTAATTTTGAACAACGGTCAGGTGAAACGAAAAACTGAAGAAAGCATTCAAGATTACACGGCAAGCTTTAATGCGTGCGCACATGGATTAGAAAATTTTTAACGCCAACTCTGGAAAACAACGCCCAACGAAGGATTAAACGCATGCAGGTGGAATAGAAAATGGATAAATATATATAAAATACCTTTATCAAGTTTTTTCGATTAAAAGATAACTCGATCGAATATTTATTTTGGAAGAAAGGGAATTTTCAGAAATATTTCTGTTTTAATCTTAATTTATAGAGAAAAATATCTAGAACAGAAGTTATACAGAAATTACATTATGCAAGGGGGTAACAAATTTGATATAATCTTTCGTTCTGCTTTTGTGGATTATATTCGACAGATAAACTTTTTTTAAATTTAGTCTCTGAATATGTTTCAAATATGTTCGTGTCTGATTGAGAATGTAGGGTTTGTTTTTAATGGAAACCATAACGGAATTACATGGAAGAATATGTTTTTAAGGTTATTTTTAATTAATAAATAGAAACTGAAATGGTGAAGAGATCTGATTTCATAAGCATAGAATTTTTTTGCCTTTTTCAAAAATTATATAAATAACGGACAACAGTTTTGAATCACTATTTATTTTAATAACATTTTGTTAAGGTAACTCAAATTATCAAATGTTCAGATCAGCTAAGCATTGCTACATCCCTACTTTTTATACTGTAAATATCATGTGGGTCATATGCAATGTATATTAGAAGACTCCTTTTTAAATAAATTGGTCGATTTCGCTTAATTATTTTGACATATTAATGGTTAATTTTTCTTGCGTTAATAAAAATAACCTAACTCTGAAAGTGTATATATTTTCCTAATTTATAGCATCTGATATATTTAGGTGCAATGTTATTTATGTCCAGAATATTAATTTGCCTAAATTTTGCTGATATAACTAAGCCCTTATTTTTTATTTTTTTTCGAATTTTAATTTCTACTCCGGTCCCTGTTGTAACAGTCTGTCGATAGCTGGCCTGAGTGATTAATCTACTAGGAATTAAGCGAAGAGTTTACTTCTTCGGCTTTATAAATGCCACTGTGCCCGGAAGTAACAATGTCAATAATTTTTGAATATTTTTTTTAAGCCAGATTGATTTAAATTTGATTTTATTTTTAAATCGGGAATAAATTGTTGGTTTATCGTATTTAAATAAACCCTTTAGATTGCAATCGGTTTGCGTTGCACATTTATACAATCTTCGAATTATAGTTAGTAATGTAATGACATTAGAATGCCTTTCAGTAATGCCTTTGAGATGTATGAACATAGTGGTTAATGCATTGGCGATACTTCATGTGGTGCGAGACATTGGTTCGAAGTGAGCTTCGCAGTGCATTTTTTTTAAATTTAATTTTTATTCCTCATTCATTCTAATTCAAAAATTTAAATGAAATATTTCCCTTTGTTTCAACATTTTTCTAAATGTTTATGCTCCATTTGATCATTTGATTTTGTTTTAGTTTTAAATTGTGAATAAATCTTTGGTATATCGCATTGAAATGCAATTTCTATTGTTTTACATTACACATTTATTACGTCTTGGAATTATTGTTAGTATTGTAATGATATCAGAAAAAGTATATTTAGCGACACCAATGTACATTACACGACAACTATTTTGACCTCAATTGTAATTCTGTGTCCAATTTTGGTTTCAATCTGTTTGTAAAAATGTGTCTAAAACACGCCTTCTCTTGTGCTGAGTATGCGATTAAAGATTTTAATCCTCCATAATGACAAATTCTTAAGAAAAAGAGAAACGATGGAAAATTTGACTGTTTTAATGTCTCAAACAACCTTTAGTTATTTTTCTTTTCAAAGACTACGCATGGACGAAGCAATGCAGTTTAAAATATCCAGACAATCACTAATGGTTCGGAAAATTGAATGTGGTTTTTTTTCATCGTTATTGGCTTTTTCAAGGGAATTAGTTATGATTTTTCTGTTCCTTTCTTTTATTTGGGGTCCTTGCTGTTTTATGAATTCTAATAATTCATATAAATAATTATGCCTATAGGAGCCGACGTCCTGGCATAGGGGTAGCGTGTCTTCGCCGTGATCTGAACGTTCTGGGTTCGAGTCTCGGTTCGGGAATGGTTGCTCTTTGTTCTATTTGTTAGATGTTTGAATGTGCCACAATGTAAAAAAGGGGTTGTGCATGCTAATGTGTGTTTCACCTTCATTTGAGCTGGAAGTCAGACTTCTGCTCTCTGGGTGCTCAGGGGTCTTTACTTCACAAGCCACTGCACCCCCTTTCCGTGGACACGACATCATCATCATCACAGCTCAAGGAAAGAAGAGCAGGTGTCGGTGTCCCTTTCAGATGATGTCAGAACTTCTGTCAGCTCTCAGTCTCTGTTAAATTGTGGTATGCGTCAAACACGTTGAAGGCTGCTCTGTGAAATATAAAATTCAATATTGAATGTTTCACCATTGGGTTTTCACTAAGATTTTGAATTAACTATGATATTTAGACAGCTGTAAGGAACTGACACAAATGAGTTTCGTCTGGAGATGCAGGACATTCCCGAATATTGAATAGTTGTCTTTTTTAATGACAGAGTTAAACGAATGTTTGCATAAAGGATTGAATAACTGTCCATTATTATTGACGACGAATTGATGGATTCTCAAAGAGGACATTCAGCGCACGTTTGCCTGATAATAAGAATTACATAGGAAAACATTTAGTTGCATCTTTCTAAACTTAGAAGGAATTAAACTCTGTAACTCAGGACATAGCATTATGAATGAGAGAGTAAAGTAACCTTGCAGTGGTTCAAATTTTATCTTTCCACAAGAAGGTTTATTTCCTGTATAGAGTTTGGCGTATCCAAAACTGTGCTTGAAATGTGATTGGTCGTATGTTATTTTCTAAGCATTTGCCACGAAAGTATTCTTTAACAAGGTATTATTCTGTGTTTGTTGGGCTAAGACTTCTAATGTATACTTCAGATTCCTTAGAGTGACAAAACCGTTAAAGCGATGTATATACGACTTAATTTCAAGACATTGCATATACTGTTTTAAAAACAGTATTGGTTCAAAGAATGCTAAAGTGGATTTGTTATTCCCTGCTTATGATATTAAAAGGGTGAGTGATTTTGTTTTACCAATTTCTATAAATTTACCATTAATTTTTAATGCTGAATTCATATGAGTATTTTTTAGTGTTGCATGATATCCTTATTCATTTTTAAATGTCACCTATTTAGAGCTTGAAAAAATGCAAGATTTAAAATCATCATTAACATATGTCAATAAGTTTAGAAACTGTTTGATAAGAAAATTGATAACTACTAGACTTTAACAATATTAAATCCAAAGAATAAATTGGTTAAGACATCAATGCTTGGAAACCATACTATAATTTTGTCTAAACATTCTTCTACATGTCGACGAACATTCGTTTCAAATTTACTTTGTAAGAACTTTCATTTGATTAGGTCTGCTTTTAGGGATTGTCCAGAAAATGCAAATGAACTGCTGCATAACTTTACAGAAATGAATCAAATTACAACTTAGAAAAAGAAAGGCATTTATACTCAAACAAGAATTTTAATACAATTTAGTTCAAAGTTAAAGTTAATTATAATGTGTTTAATTAAAAAAATAATGTGTGGACATAAAACTGTTATCCTTAAAAGTAAAAATTTAGAAATTTAAAATGTTATAGAATTTTATTATGGAATATTTTTCATTAAAAGTGGTTTAGAAAAAAGACGAAATTGTGGTTAATATATAATGGGTTAAATATTTAAGGAATTTTTAAACTTTAAAAAATTCAAGATATGATTTAGGTTGCCTTAAATTTTAAGTATACCAAAATTTAATTAAATGAGTAATTATTTGTGATAAGGAATATACACATGTATAATTTTTTATATTACGATCTATCAATTTAAATAAGCATTTTATCATAAAAACAAAAAAGATCATTTATCCTTTTTATGTGTAATTTTCTAATATTTCATTACTACACTTTCTACAACAATTCTCTTCATTATTTTAATTATTCAATGGATATAATCGCACACTTACACGGTGAAAATTTTTTGTATTACTTTAATATTTACATTTAATTTGCTCTTCAATTACAGGTAAATATTAAAGTTCAAAATAAACTAATCAAGTTTTTGGAATATTTTACTATGATGTTTTCGATTAAATTTGAAATCTTGGATTTTGTAATCAATTCGAATTAATAATATCTGAACTCTGCTGAGCTTCCTTAACTAATATTTTTATATACATTGCATTTTAATTAAACTACAAAAATTCAAAAATTCATTCATTATAATTTCATCAAAATTCATTTCATTTCATCAAAAATTCAAAAGATTTGTTGAATTCAAATACCATGTCCTGTTTACAGCTGTTAACACTGCTAAAATTATTTAAATTATATTTAAGTTTTGTGATCCTCTATTTTTAGTTTTTTTCTTTTTGTTGCGTGTTAAGCTTTTTGATTTTAAAATGTTTTGAGATTTTAAGCTTTAAAAAATATTTGCCTTAATTAGCTTTATATGTTTGTCAAACTACTTTTCTACTTCTTAATTTTGAAATAAGTCCAAGTTTTCAATGTGAAGAATCGATGCAATATCTTAAATGTCGTGTAGCTATTTGATATTGATCACTATATAGACAATTCAATATTTCAATTAGATGAAATTCCAAAGATCCAAATTGCTCACTTTAAAAAAAATATTTGTATTCAGTTTGATTAACATTTTAAATTTGAATTCCTAAGTGAATAGACAGCCTTCAATGAATATCTTAAAAATATTATTCGTACTCGAATTGAACTTATTTTTTTGTATGTTTGATTTGGTCTCTTTAGTTGAAACTAATTTCTTTGCTACGAATTCATTTCATTTAAATATTCCAGCAACTTCCGATTTCCTAAAGCATTTTATTTAAGGTTCAAACTTTATTCAAAATAATTTACTGATCTTAATTTTGTTTCAGACTATGGTGAAACAGGATTATCAATTTAAGACACTTTTGGTAATAAAACTAGAACTCCTTAAAATAAAGCGATCTAAAAGAAAATGCCAAGGAAAAGATGGG
>JAPMOQ010001502.1:0-10802 GCA_026543055.1 Argiope trifasciata | reverse complement strand
TATATATATATATATAAGTTTTTCGAAGTTTCGAGATTCGAACCGAAGACGAACAAAAATATATGTTTCTTTCACATTGCCACGCTAACCACTAACCCACGCATCACGACAACAGGTGAAGTTGCTTAGATTCTTAATGTGACAATCCATTCAATTTTAAAATTCGTTAGGTTTAAAATCTTGATTTTTGTAGAAATTAAATAAATTGAGAATAAATAATTTCATGTTTCCATTCCTTCAGATACTTAATAACTCAATTTCATTTAAGAGAAATATACAACTCGTATGGATATTCAATGCTCACGTATAAAAATATTTCGGTAAAATTAACATTTGATTGTAATTACTAAATCATGTATGATTTTGTCCCCTAAATAAATTTGTGTCGGATAAAAAGGAAAAATATAACCGAAAAAAAAATTACAAATGAAATTGCCTGGTGTATTTTGAAAATTTTTAGAATAATATAGATGTTTTTTTAATTAAAAAATTATATATTTCATTTTAAGGAGTGCATTCACACTTGAAACTTCGAAAATCGTTCAAAATATCGAATATTTTTTACTGCTTCAAAATGTTCACTGATCCTTTATCTTTCAAACGATACCAAAATTTTGTCAATATTCGGGCTATTTCTCGAGTTATAAGGAGTTTTTTTGAGGTACTTTCACTAAAAACTTTAGTTTCGATTTTTTAAAAAACTTATTTTATTAAGAACTAGCATCCTTTAGCAACCAGCAGGTTATCCAGGAGTAATGCATTCAAAAATTTTCAATTAAATACCTTTGTGTCTTGCTCTCTTTAAAACTTCTCAGTCAAATATATTTAAACTTCGAGTAATTCATATTCATTTTGTAAGAAATTAATTATTGGTAAATATGGCTCTATTATATATATTTTGAAATTCATTAAAAATAAAAACTAAATTTAAAGGTTAAAACATTGTTATCAACGAAAAACTGTTATATAAAAATATACAGCTGTAATATACTTGGAAGTCATCACAGAAAAATTCCAAATGTTAGCGCAATTTTTAATTAAAATTTCAAAAAAAAAATCAGTCTAGGTATAATTTTTCATCCTCCAAAGTAAATATGTACATACCAAGTAAATTGTACATATAGTGCAGTATTTCTAGATCATATGGTCTGGTGTGTAGAGCACTAGCACACACACACACACACACAAACACACATTCATTTATATACGCAAACACATATTCATTTAAGGTAGTGGACGAATAAACCTAAAAGAGTACTTTTTAATAACAATATTCTTTTATTACACATAAATCAGTCAGTTTTAAAGATTGATTGATGTAACAACTTTTGCTAAAAATATTAGTAAAAATATTTCGTTCAATATGATTAGCAGAGCAAAGTATGAAAAAAAAGTCTCAAAATTATTCATCACTGCATTTTTGACTAAAGTTACATAAAATGTAATTAACTTCATTTAGACCAAGTAAACAGTACTAAGCAATATATATGCATATTACTAATGATTTACAATTTAGCCATTTGGCCCGAATTTGAATGCGTATCGATTTAATTTGCAGTTGTAGGTGATTTTAATTTTTTAATTTGAATTTCTGTCAATATGATGGCAGAAGTTTTATAAAAACTACCCCCCCCCCCTTTGCTCGTTTATCATTTTTTGTTTGTTGTAAAATTTTATTGTTTTACCTGAAATATATTGCTGAAAAATATAGTTAAAATATTTCTTTAAAAATAGAAACTTAAGCTATATGTTAAAATACTGATACCATAAGAAAGCTATTTTTTTAATCTTTAACCTGATGTAAAAATAAGATTTGTGTGATAATATTTTCAGAAGTTATGGCAGAAAAATGCTAAAATTTCGCTTAATTTTTAGTCAATTTAAATTCTAATCAATAATTCGAAAAACTCGCTCCGAGGTGCATATTCCCGACCCCCAAAATATACGCATGCCAAATTTCGTAGCTCTAGGTGGAACGGTCTGACCTATAGATCTCCAACACACATACACATTTTGCGTTTTATTATAAGTATAAAGATATTTTTTCGCTATGTTTCTTCATTCAAACAATAATAACTCGACAAAAAGTGAACCAAACACAAATATTTATACATCAGAGTAATTATAAGAAATCGTGGAGGTTTCGTGCCCCCATCAAAGTTATATTTATAAAAATAATTTTTTATAGATATTTAAAAGATAACATTACAGAAAAATTTATCTTTTTCTATTCATAGTGGATGAAAAAATGTTTTAAGAAAAAACTGTTTTTATAACTTGATGAAGGCAGACAGCACGAAGACTCATATTAGACATCATTTCCAACTGTGTCTGTACAAACGAAAATTTAAGACATCATGTTTCAAAAAGTAGGCTAATTAACTCATTAAATATTAATTAATTAATAATTAGTGTAGTATGGGTTTTTTTTAATCACTGAAATGTTTCTAAATCTATATTAATAACCTACTGAGAAAAAAATGAATTTTAAGAGTTAGAATTAAACAAAAATCGTCTAGTGTGTACATACAACTAAAAACAGTTTTTTTTAAAAAATGTTTCACAAGGTTTATATTTTAATACACATGCATGAAAAATTCATTATTCGCGGATGTTGAGTTATCTCCCGCTGTTAGCGAAAACTTGAAGAAACGAAAACGGAGGAGTATTAAAAAAACGACGAAAAAAAAAAAAACACGCCCTTGCCATGAAATAATCAAAGTAAAGCTTCAATTTTAGACTAAACAGATTTCAATCAGAATATTATTAGTTACTAGGAAACAGAATTATAAACTTTGTATAGAAAAATGAAGTACGGGAGCAACATAAATAAATTTAGAGCTCTAAAACTGGCGAATATTTCGATAACGTTTATTTCATAACACATATTGATAATTGGAGTTTTGGAGCCAAATAACGGACGGCAGACGATATGAGAAAAGCAACTGCCACCGCTTGGAATCGCGAGCTATGAAACAGCTTGTTTTGTTAAACTCGCGTTTCTGCAGACAGAATTTCCTGTGTTTTTACATCTGCGCTCTATGGAAATGCGTCCGTTTCTTTTTTGAATAAACTTTATAACCGCTGAAAAATCTGAGAAATCATGAACACTCTCAATGTTTTTAATTTCTGTCTTTCTCGAAGCAAATTTGTTAAAGAAGTGAGACCTCCTTTTTTTTTCGGTGTTCATTAATAAGAGAGTTTGTTACTCTTTTATTACGTGCTTTAATTCTGCTTGCTTCACCTACACTTAACTGGTGACAGAATGAATTAAATCAAAAACGTCTAATAACATTTCACCTGTTATTGTTTATTGAATGTTTTGATTCTTGACGTGGCAAATTTAATATTATAATGTATCAGTAGCAGTATCTAATTAGAAAGAATTAGGTATCTACATAGGGCTGCTGTACTACAAGAATCTGTATCAGTTTATTAAAAAATAATTAAAAAAAAATTTAAACAGCAATGAATGGGAAAGTTACAGAAAAATGACAAAATACATATCAATACAACATAACAAGAAATGATAAATGTTAGAATCTCGAGTACAATAAAACTGGATGAATGAACTTTGTAATGTACAGTATGAATGCAAAAATAAAGGGTTATAAATATTAGTTACTTGTGGAGGGGTGTATCAAATGGTGTCCTAAGAAAATAATAGAGTTAATCTAATGGAAGCAGCTCTTCTTGATCAATTAAAAATCTAACCATGTTTATGAATTACCGAAGAGCTTTCGTGTAATAGGATCTGGTGCAAGCTAAATCAGTCGAGGCCAATCGTAATCCCACTGGCGTGACGTGAAAGTTTGGTGAGTGGGGTGCCATCTCAGGTATCATCCTTGTTATCTGAGCAGGGTGCAAAACGACGAGGACCTTCGCAAAATAACGCTGGTGTTGCTTTAAAACGGGACGTTGATGTAAATAAAACATGTGTAATTCACGATGCAGAATGTTTAGTAAAATCTCAGATTTAATTTTTCCGTGAGGATTATTAATTTTAAAGTGAAGTTACATCAATCTTTCTCATTGATAATTTATTTCAGTCAGTTGTGATTTTGAGTAGTTTTTCAAAAAAAAATTGAAACAGATGGTTTGTTGGTGATTAAGTGCTGACATGCGGAAACAGACAGGCCTTTTGTCCTTCAGGAATGTTATTCTCATTCTCTTGAAATAAATTGACGATGTCAAGCTATTTTTTATGATGAAAACCTGTCATCCGATGTGGAATGCTCTAAGAATTTACGCATTTACTTTCGGACTGTTAAAATCATATCAAAGCTTCAATGTCTCGTTCGCAGTTCATTTGAATGAAACTGTTGTCGGTAAAATGCGAAGAATTTGAGCGAAAGCACTTCCAATCAAATCTAAAGACGATTATTTCAGATGTTTGAATATTTGTTTCTGACTCAAATAAAATAATTCAATTTAAGACCTTTTCTTTTAAAAAATCAGCTGATATTAAGAAATTCAAAGAAAAATAACTAGCTAACTCAAAATTTGAAGAATTCTCAGATTCGACATGCCCAATTATTTTATAAATGACTGACAGATTGCGATTAAAAGGTTAAAGGTCATTTTGGTAAATGACCTTTAACCTTTTCTTTTCATTTATAGGTTAAAGGTCATTTTGTTGCATTCCAAAGGCTTCGAAATCTGGAACAGGCTCGGAGTTTTATATTAATATTGACATTCTTCGTTTGAATTCTTTACATTCACCTCTTTAAGCGAATGTAACGTGTGATGAGAGTTTCTGTGTTTAGACATTACTTCTTGTTTTCTTTGTCTTTGTAAATTAATTTACTGTATTATTTTTTACTTAGGAAAGGCACAAGTATTGAACAACTAACCATTGTTTAGGTTTGCAGATTTTGCAGAAGAAACCTGAAAAAAAGCTGCGGTTTTATCGTCAACAGCTCGCAGTTTATAAAAATACTATTTTACGGTTGATTTTACATTCACTTTTAAATGTGCTAGATTTCTGAAAACGTGCTATTATTGCTTCCTACTACGGAATATTTTAATAATTTTAAAGCCTTTGATTGCCAAATATACTAATTTAACTAAAACTGAATCAGAATTATCACCGTCTTAAAATTAATATGACAAATATTAAATTTTATATTCCTTAATATTTCTAATACTGAATTTGAAATATATTGGTCACTAAAAATAGAAAATTACATCAGTAGTAAGATTTTATGCATCATTTAATTAATTTAATAAAAAGTAGGAAATATTGTTTTAGTAGGGAATGCTGTTGTTGTTACAAGATTAATAATTTAATCATATGATCGTCTCGTCGGAATGGTATGTGAATAAGCCAGAAGTCCTGCTTTATTCCCAACTCCTTATCTCTGAGACATTAGTTGAAGAGCGAAGACTCATTTGGTGAGCATTGACTACTTTGCTTTGATGCAGAAATTTCGTGATCTTTTCACTTGCTCATTACTTGTTTGGATCGTCTTCAAAAACATTCGAACTCTGCATCCATCGGTCCCTCTTCCAATTGTTCCAGGATCTCAGATGTTGAGTTGCCTATCCAACGAGGGGAAGACGCGGGTTGAGATTTAATATAAGGTTGCCATTAGGATCCTCATTAAAAAATACTAAAGCTCAACAGCCAAATGATTTGCGGCAAATAAGTAGAATATTTTGTCCTAACGTATATGCTATCAAGTACCAACAGGGAGAAACCAACCAGTACGATAATCATCAAAAAGTATATATATATATATATATATATATATATATATATAAAGAGAGAGAGATACACACACATACACACATATAATATGGTAGGTGGAGGAAGCAGAATGGCAGGTTCCAAGACATTGTAGATGACTTATTAATTTCGCTTTCTCTTTCCTCCGGAGGTTGGCAGCATATTATAAGCAGCGCGGGCAAGCAGTTGTGACGGAAAAAGGGCAAAAATTTTCCCTCATTTTATCCAACATATCCTGATAGGGAAAATATTGTTTAAAGGTCTAATATATTATTAAGATTGTCATAGAGATTTCCGACACACGTCGATCGCATGATAAAGGAAACACAGGACCTTTTTTTTTTCAAAAAAAAAGTATTTGTCTAGTCAGCAATTCTTATCGTTTCACGCTCAGCGTTAGAACTTCGGATGTTAATCGATTCAGCCTTTTGCAAAGCCTTTCTTGAATTAATTAAGTAAAGAAAGAGGAATCGGATCAGGAAATAAGAGAATATTTTTAGAATGAATGGGCTAAATTAAGAAAAAGCCTTAGAAATTAATTAGGATTTAAATTAAATGTTTGAAAAATATTACATATAATATTATCATTATATGTAATGAATCATTACATTGAATATCATATATATATATATATATATATATATAGCAAAAATGGGTTGTAAATCGTTAACTGTCCTTTTTGTGGAAAAAAATTCTTCTTCCTAAATTTGAATTTTAACTTTCAAGTCGGAAAATAATAAATATGATTGAATATTTTTCAAAACTATTTAAATCTACCCTTCAGTGCCTAATCAGTATTGAAGCTGAAACAATCTCTTAGAAATCGGAACATAGGATTCGACCTCTAATAATTTTTACTTTCAAACGATCAATTCACAAATATATCTTACTCTTTACAAGCTCGCAGACCGAAAGCTGTCAGCGATGTAAGCCTGATTGAGGGTCCCTTGAAGGGCCAAAAGTGCGACTTGGCTACTTTATTTCTCACATTCACTTGCACAACATCTTTTTACAAGGGGGCACATTCACACACCTCACAGATAGAACTCAGAATAAGAACCATGCCCGTACCGGGACTCGAACCCGGGACGCCCAAATCACAGGGAAAACACGCTGCTCCTAAGCCAGGACGCCGGTACAAATATATCTAATTTAAGTTACCCTTTTTTGTGACAAAAATAAAAGTTCATTCAACTAATACTTGAGTGATAAAGGCAGTTTAAAAACAATTATAAATGCAATTGTAAAGCTGATAAATTTTAATTACTGTAGCCATTTTGAAATCGCTTAAAGTTATAATTGTTGGATACTATGAGTCAGAAATTATTTACTGTTCGAAATGGAAGATAGCAGCAGATAATTTCTAGAATATTTATTTTCGCAAACGTTTCTTACTTTGATAATCTAAACGAAGGAATAAAAGGCATGTGTTGAGCGACTGAATTCATTGGCTGTTTACTTCAAATTTTGATGATTGTACAGCTCAGTTCAGTTCAGTTATATTAATGTCCCGTTTAAAGCAACACGAGGGCTATTTTGGGACGGACCTCGTAATTTTGAACCACGGTCAGATGACGAGGATGACAACTGAAGTGGCACCCCCTCTCCTCACCACACCACACCAGCGGGAGGACTTTAGCCTGATAGATTTAACGTGCAAGAGACCCCCGAGACCCCCTCACATGACGGATCTTCGGTGGAATCGAGTCTCGAACCTGAAACCATCCGGTTCCGAATCCGGGACCTTACCACCAGGCTACCGCGGTGGTTGTACAGCTCCACCGAAGATTGTGAAAAACAAATTCTTTTCTAAACATATTCTTGGCGCTATGTGATCGGCGCCAAGGCGATGAAAATTATACAAAGATGTCCCTAAACATCTTAGGTTTACTCTAATCGTATAAAGAGTTGAAAGTTTGAAGAGGGTTGTTATTGCAAATCGACATTAGTCATTTGTGCGCTATAAATGCTATTATATTAGATTATTTGGATTCTATTTATTGTGATATTTTTTTCAAGGTAAGTAAAATTTAATCACCCTTCATTCACAAAATAAGTTTCATTAATATGAGAAATTAGTCGCCTATGCTCAATATTTATTGCTTAATGATAGTTTTGTGGAATTTTTATTTAGTTGAAAGGCTTAACTAATTCGAGCATACAACTTTAAGTTGTTTACTTTTTTATCTCGCCTTATGTGATCTTTAAGATGTTGGATTTCGTCGATTTCGAGGTTTTTTTTTATTATTATGATGCAGGTTACTACCAGTTTATTAAAAGAAATTTTAGACTTTTTTTAAGCCTCGTGCGGAATCATTGGTTTATATTTTGTGTTTATATATCAAACAGCAATTGCGATTCATGCGTTTCAGTACTTCTGTATATTTGGATATGCTTTTCGATTTCAAACGGTTATTGCAGTCGAATCAATGCAGTACATCCCTTACGATATATATGAATGTTAATGAATCAGATATTTTTTGCATTAATTAAAAAAATTGAGTCCTTGAGCTGCTATTTGAGCTTCTGTTTTGAATAATCGTTTATTTTTGTCTTTTTGCTGATTTTCTGCTTTAAAAACAAAAAAGATTTTTTTTGTATTAATATTATTTAAAATTGTTTCAAATTTTCTCCTTAATTTATATATATATAAAAAGATTTCCATTTAGTATAAAAATCTAAAATCTTTAAAGATTCTTTCTTTCAACATTCTATTCGAAGTAATTTTTCCATAGCTTATTTCAGTGCCAATCTATATAAATAAAAATGAATGTTTGTCTGTGTGTCTCTTATGCGCTCCCGTACCGCTCATCCAATGGCGATGAAACTTCGAATACTTATTATTTATAATTATTTGTTTCTGCTGAGGATGGAAAAACAACAAAAAAATATTGTCAACCCCAAAGTAAAAAAAAAGAATTAATATTGTCTACGTTTCTCTTTTATATATCGCTCCATTTTAATGAATGCATGCCTCTCCGATAAGAAAATAAATATCATTCTTTCTATCATTATTCATTAAACAAGACCGTTATTTTAAATTTTAAACGTTATTCCCCACACTATTCCTTCTGCGGCAGCAACGCGCCGGGTAGTAGCCAATATAAATATATAATACAGAAAAGCTTCAGGTAATTTGAAAGTAATTTCAGCTTTACTATTTCAAATAATTTGGGGTATCTTATTTGATCTGTGTCAGTCCAATAACATTTCCAATTTGATCATTTATTTCGCGAAAAGTAATTGTATATTTCCCACAAAAAATCGCTTTTGAATAGCACAATTGAAAGATTTAAAATTCCAGCCTCTTCTTCCTAACTTTTCTTATATGTATTCCACCTCATCGATGTGAGGCAACTTCACTTATACTCTTAATGAGCCTTCTAAGTCAAGATTTATTTCGGTGACTGTTTAAATGGAAATTTACAAATTCCTCTGCAGCCAAGCTGTCTATTCCTTCCATTTCTCCTTTCGTTGGATTAACATTTACGGTTGGTTGGGTAATTAGATGCATCCAAAGTTTAAGGTTTCGGAATGTAGATGCATTAAAATATTCATTTCTCATTTCATTACTTCCAATAATAATAAAATTGCATAAGTGACAAAACGCAATAAACGAGCCAGCGGACTGAATTTCCCCATTTATTCGGGATTGATCTTAACTTTTTAAACTGGTTATGATATTTCGGAAGATTTATCCATTTTGTGAAGATTTCCTTGTAAAATGATTTTTAGAGAATTTAACTATTTTATTACCATGAGCATTTTTTGGTGGTAAATTATGTAACTCGTTCGTTAAATCTCTGTAAAACTGCCACTCTTTTGGAATCCAGCAGGCTTCCGTTTTATGCGAACGCGATTAATTCGCCTTTATTACGCAGCTTACATTTGATTCCAAAATGTTTATGGATTCCCGAAGTGCTTATGTTTGCTCCATACAGTTATCGCCGAGTTTTCTGAAGCATTCTTAATAACTCTAGCATTTTTAAGAAAATTTTTCTCATTTTATTGTTCGTGTTGTAGTATTTGTTTCTACTTTCCGGTGTTTAGCTTTTTTGGTTCCAGGTTTGTGTCCTTTCAGATTTAAATCCATCAGTGGATCATTTCTTTGTTCCAATTCAATTCTAACGATTATTTCCAATTGCAGCAATCGTGAACATTAAGGAGAGTAGATTATATTATAAAGAAAAATATTTTATATATATTTTTAATACGTTATTACAAATTTAAATTTAACAACTGCTTAAATTTCTTAAGCAATTTGCCGATGTGCATAAAATTTTTTCATGGCATTCTTCAATTTAACTGTGACAATACATTACACTGAAGACGCATTTGCATGTCTAACTATGGTAAGAAATAAAAATGGGGGAAATTTTTTTCAATGATGATTTTTTGAAGAGTGGCCCGTTAATTACCCCAATCATTTTTATTATATGAATGGTGGCCAAATGGCAGATACCTGAAAAGCAGTATGTGTTCTTTAGAATCTTATACTATTCCCCATCCCCCTACAAATTCGAATGGAATTTCACACGCTTGTTCCTTGGCACTTAAGAGTTTCTGATCTCTTAAACATATCTACGATTCTCTCAAGGACATGGTAATTGAAAGATAATACGCTTTTCCGCTCTGATTTTTGAACAAAAATTCCACTCAAATATTTTCGCACACTCCTAAAATTCAAAACATTACTTTTTCTGTGGCACAGATTTCTCCTGGTACTAAAATTCTCTAAATTTGAATCATTTTTTTTTCAGAAATTTAAAATGATTCTTATCAGTTTCATTTTTTTCGAAGTATTATCCTATTTCACTGTTTAATTGATGTATAATTTTCAGGCTTCCTTACTGTAGTATTAAGTTGTTCTCTTCTAATGCATTATTTTTACTAGTTATGTATAAAGGCGAAACATTTAATATGCTCATCAGAAAAGTAGCGACCTTAAAATATTTGCATCCACTTAAAAAAAACACGCATAAATTACCATAAATTGTGCTATAAATTAAACTTTTACATCCAAGAAACTCTGCTAATCGTTTGGACAATCCATTTGTATGTTTCTGCAGTAAAA
>JAPMOQ010001495.1:0-13440 GCA_026543055.1 Argiope trifasciata | reverse complement strand
AGGAATCATGTCATCCGGAATCTAAAGAAATAATTTTTGGGTTCACATCAAAGTGACATTTGGTCTGTTTGCTTATTAATCTGCATGTATGAAAGCATGATAACCACAATACACAAGAAGTTAGATGAAGAAAATTTAGCATTTAGCTTTACACCAGAAATATGCATTTGGGATAAATTTATTCTAAAATTTGAAATCACACATTAAACCATATTTTCAACAGTTTTCAATACTATAAAACCAAACAAAAATGCTGTATTTACAGAGACTAATTTAATAAGAGCGTTTCCATTTTTGAAGAAAGAAAATGAAATGTATATTTTTAATCATTACACTGTTTGAGCACTGAACGCATTTCGAAAGAAAATATAATAGACATTTTTCTTGTAATTGCATGAGATTTTTAAATACAATTTCTTATTGTATGTTTACTGTGTGATAAAAACTGTCAAATATCCTTTTATACTATTTATATTTCTAGCTAAAACTTAGTTCCTTAAATCTGGTGATTCAGAACATTTATCGAATTTGATAGAGTTCCGTTTTTTTGCATATCTTAACTGAAGTGAAGAAGAATTTTTCAAATTAAAAAGTATAAGTAAATAACAATCACTTCAAGCCGCAGTCAACTAATTAAAATTATGACGATTTTCTTTTACAATATTCTCAATAACATTCCATTGGAGGAAGCTTTGGGATTTACCTTGGAAAATTTATTCATAAAAATGAAGCATACTTTCCTTTTAAAGATACTGGGAAAGATATTTATGTTAAATCTTATCATTTAGCTGATATTATCAATTTATCCTTAAGCATACATTTAAGTTATGCGTAATATGATGTAAATAAGTATAAAAAGCAAATGATATGCTATAGATAACTATAGTATATTCTAGGTTTTAGTCTTTATAAAAACACATTTATTATATAATTTATCTGTAGTTTAATTTGTTGAGTCGAAAAAACGAATTAAACAACTGTTATTAAAGAGATGATTTAATACTATAATATTTCTGATTTCAGAAATGAGAGGAAGACAAGTATGAAATTTCCAAAAGATATACTTATGAATACAGTAAACAAGAGCTAAGAAATAATTAGGCATATGCTCCTCCGGGAATTTTCTTATCTGGTTTGTCAGAATAAATATATGAAATTTTTCTGAAGAACTTCATCAGTTTTTCGAATAAAAAAGCAGGAAATCATTCTTTGTTAAATGTAAAAAGATGAAAAGACATTTAGTTTGAATGAAATGAATAATAGTAGTTAGAAAGCTGAATGCTTTCAAATCAAGAGTTTACACAATTAATTTTATGTCTGTTTTGCCTTTTTTACAAAGACAAAAACTTAACTTTAACTAATTAGTTAAGCTTGAGATAAAAATACTTATAAAATCAATAACTTGTCTTTTTGAATAGCTACATATATTTAAAAAAAAAAAAAAAACACATATATTTTACAGCAATTTTCGGCATGTCGAAAAATAATTTATTTTTTAAAAATTACGATTCCATTGCTTCTAATAATTGTCTTTTTAAATATTGTGTGACTAGAAACTAAAAAAAAGGAAAGATAGGAACCAAAAGAAAGGAAAAGTTTTTTAATATAGAAGCGTATTTCTTAATGAGTTTGTCCTTTTTTTATATTCATTTAAAATGAATAAAATTTTATATATCTATTATATAAAGCAGAAAATGCATTTAAAAAATCTATTTCAAGAATTTCTCTTTTAAATGAACCGAATTTCATTAAGTTTTTATATGCCCTTTTTCGATCCATTTCTATAAAAACAGTTAGAGGTGTATTCAGATTTTAATTACTTAATTAATTAAAGTATTTGATTAATTAAAAATGAAATCAAAATGTCAAAAGACTGAGCAATCCGATATTTTTGTCCAATCTTTAGCGAATAATTTAAAAATAATCATATCATGTACATGATTTGCATTCTTTCTTAAAGAGTAAACAATTATCTTTTTTATAATACCAGTTTGATTGCCTACGGTTTTTATTTATTTTATATAATTCCTTTTTCAAACACAATTTGTAACAAAGCCTTCTATTGTTATGAATAAGATCAATCGAATTTTAATGTTTCATCAAATATGATTTATTTGTTATAATTATTATTTTCATAAAAGTAATACTGTTTTTGGCATAAACTCCAAGAGGAATTTTTAATTACTTTTTTTATTTTGTGACATCTCTAGCATGTGCAGAAATCTAGTGGCGCTAGTTTAACTAATAGGAAATGTTTCTTTTTAATTTTTATAATTTTTTGAAAGATTTAATAAGTGTAAGAGGTCATTTAAAGATACTGATCCCGTTTCTACGGAAGGGGAAGAATCTAAGAAAAACTAGAGGTGTTATGAGATGTTACTCCCACCAGACATACCTTACTCCAAAAAGAAGAGAAGGATAATTCTTGAAGTTTCAATAAGTATCGTGATAGAAGAAGATCGATCTCAGTATCATTTATAGTGAAAAACACATAAATAAAACCTATTTTTAGATGCCAGTTTAAAAATTACATTATTAAACAGGAAATATCTATTTCCACTCTATCTAAATGTCCCTGATAATCTGAACAAGCTGTTAGGACATTAAAAAGAGAACTGCGAGAGGAATCGGAAGGGTTATTTTCGACTATAGCTCACCCCGGCTTTGAAAATATGTCTCATCATTGTGATATAAGTAAATTGATTCCAAGCTACCAGGTTTATAGAAAAGAGAACTCGTTTAATTCTTCGATAACTTTCTATTAACGTAAGCCTGGTATTGCAACGCTAAATATGTTCAATTATGAACATTTTGAAAGCTTTTTTTTATATATGATGCATATTAGTCACTCATAGTAAAAGATAATATTTATGTTAGCATTGTACTTAATATTAAGTAGGCATAATTGCATGTAAAGAGTGAAACATTGCCCCACAGATGATCATTAATTTATAAACCATGAATCTAAATTTATAAAGAAGCGATGTAAGTTTGGGTTTGCGTCGCAACCATAATAGATCATTTGATACGTTCTTTTTTTCCAACATATGGCTGTGTTGCGCGGATTTAGAGGTAATGTTTTTGCTTACCATAGGTTAATATAAAGAAAATATATTTGAAATTGATTTATATAAATGAGTGTAGAATATTGTGCCAAATTTAATTTATTCATATAGGTTAAATGAATGAGAAATGCCTCTAAAATATATAAAATGAAATGTCCATTTGATCATTTGAACTTTATACAGTTCTACATCAACGCAAATGAAAGAAATTTAGCACATGTTTCTTAGCAATAAAAAGATTACTTGTACTAAGTTATTATGTCCGTCTAAAGGCGAATGAAAAGCGATAGAATGATTTTAAGCTTTTTTGTAGATTTTATGTCAATTAAACGCAAAGTTTTTTCATTTTGACATTGGATCATATTATTGGCACCAAAATATGTTTACGTTATTTTAAAATTAAAAAAAGAATTAGTTTTTTAATCGTATCAATTTCGTTTTATATGACTATTTATTTAATATTTATCAGTTTTTATAAATTAATTCAAACACAACTTACATTGAACCTTTTTTTTGTCACTGTAATATAAATGCCAAATTATAATACAAATTTTTTCCAATATCTTTAATATTAATTAGAGCTTCAATCGAAGAGTTCGATTTGCTAAAATATTTTAAAGGGTTGAATAAAAGAATTCGAAAATTGTAAAATTATATGCAATTTATTTTTTGGCTATATATGCTTGGAATAAATACAGAAGCATCTGTGGGTACAGCACCTATTAAGAACATATTTTATTGAATATACGAGAAGATCAAAATGAAACTCAAAAACTTTGGATTGCAGAAAAATATTAGCATGTATTTAGAATTCAGTAATTAAATATGCAACTAAAAATATTATAAAATAATATTATTTATTTCGCTTAATTTAAGTTGAAAAATGCAGCAATAATGAGAGAAACTGCTTATATAACCACGCATTTTTAATTAAGAACGTTTTTTGAATTGATTGGTTAAAAATGCAATTTTAAATTAAGATGCCAACATTATTACATTCAGATCTTAAAATCAGCTATTTTTATGCTTCCAAAAATTTTTGATAATGATTTTTTTTAAGTTTAGCTATTTATATCGGTATATTTTCAAAGAAGTTCCTGATTTCTTTCCAATCTCTTTGATAAAAACTTCTCTTATTTTCTTAAAGGCAGATTTTAAGACGGACTATCATTCTCAAGAAAGTAAGAAAGCTTCAAGGAGAGGAGCTCACATAAATAATTGACGAAAAATCCAGCTTTTCTGTAAAATATAATATCCTTCCGATTCGATTTATTTTATTTCGGGAAGTGCGTGACGAAGCTCTTTTTTTTTTGGAATCCCCTTCCCCTTTACCGGTCTAAAGATTAAAAATAACATTATTCTGAACATTCCATTGTTTCGACCATCAAATGGGCAATGAAGATCTTTTTCGATAGTTTCGTGAGATATTGTTGAGAAACATGAGATTACACAGGTACACGATTTTTTTAGTATACAGGTAATGTGTTGGTATGATAGTAATATCGAGTGAACAGAGTTACATCGTTAGCTGTTCAAGTTATGAACGTATCTGCTCAAGTTTTAGGAGGATATTGAAGTATCAATCATTTCGAAATATATAGTTCTTCTATCACTCATCTATTAATAGTTTTGAATTAATTTAATTCGCTCAGTATTAAGATTAGAAGCTTTAATAGAGCTAATCTGGAGAAAATATCGAGCTGTCAATGGGCAATGAAGGATACGCCTGAGACATCACACCAATTCTTTTACCTCATTACCGGGAGGGCAATTGACCAGTACATTTTATGTGCAAAAGTTATCTGCCTATTTAATAAGGTGTCCTCATCGTGCTATGAATGGCCTTATCTGGTATATTTAAAGAGACGTCACTGGTGACGAAACTTGGATTTAATATGAAAATGTGCAAAGAAAATGCACTTGGTGTAAGCTACATAACTTGTAGTTGTTGATATGATAGTTGAAGATTTATTGTGCACTTGGTGCACAGTAGATCGCCAACTATCACAAAGCCTGGACTACAATCCCAAAAAGTTCTTTTGCCCGTTTGATGGGATTGAAAAGGCGTAATTTTCTACGAGTTCCTTCCTCAAGAAGAAACAATTAATTCAACGAAATAATGTCATCAACTGGATCAACTGAAAGCTGCCATTACGAAACAAACAGCCAAGATTAATACACCGACGATGCGTTGTTTTTCGTCTCAACAAAGAGCGATCACACATTGTTTTAATTGGAAGAGACAAAGTGTATGGCTACAGCGGATGTGGTTATAGCAGACACATTAGATATCGTGGTCAGAACGGACACGCCGAAACTCATCGTGGTTAGAGAGGACACTGTTTCTCCCCATCTAAGAACAGATAAAGGGTGCAGATAAATATGTAAATAAATACTTTTAAAAACCCCGAACATAATTTAGAACAATATTTTAAGTGGCAAATATTTTTCATTTCAAGGGGGATAACGGGATTTTTTAACCAAAGTTTTCTGTTTTTGCACCTTTCTGATAGAATTCTGAAAGTTCTTATCTCTGGGGAACGGGAATTAATGTTTCCTCTCTTTTTATGCAAATTTCTAACTTCTTTTTAACTTCAATCTCAGCAACGTTGGGCAAGCAGGAATGTTCAGTTCACTTCAGTACTTATTATTGAAAATTTCTCTTTACGTTTCCTTTACAAAGATAAATCTTATCTTTTACACATATCCAGTTCATTCCAAATTCATTTTTTCGGTGCAAACGGTGTGAGCAATCATCTACAACTAAACTATTTATAGGACATCCTAACATTTTGTTCTGACATAAAATTTCAAAAGTATCGGTTAGGAATCGTGATAAACTAAGGTAACCAGGTATACTCATCATTAACTTGTTACACCATAGATTATAGAGAATGATTGAAAGAGTTTGGAAGAATTCAGCTGAAAGTGTCTAAAACGTTTATTATAAACACAGAGTTCCTTTGATATAAAAATATAGGCAAAAGTGTGGTGCATGTTTACAAATATAATAAAATAAGCCAATTCACTCGGAAGAAAATGGAGAATATATGTCTTATTTCGGAATACTGACATTAAAATTTTATTGACGATTTAAATGACAACTTATTGACGATTAATAAGTTGTAAGCTGGCCGTGCGTTACAAGATAGTCAGTACAAGACATGTAGACGTAATGAATTCTAATTTATTTAACTGCTTCTGGGATATTCACTTCTATAATATTAAAATTTCTAGAATAGATCAAGGGTTTGGATGTCTTTTTGAATTGGAATTAACCCATTTTATCCCAATTTATTTATTTTGTTCAAATTTGAGAATAATCATATTTTCTGAGGTATATTAAACCTAAATATACTAAATATAACAAAATGTAAAAAAAAAAAATTTTTTATATAGGAAATCTGACCCGTCCTCTAAATAGGACACTGGGATAAAGGGGATAAAATTTGCACTTACATGTCTCAGTGTTATTTTCATTAGTGAAAAGCAATTTCCGACTACAAATTTTTACAATATCCGAATAATACTTCATTATTTACATAAAATTTCAATTTTCAGTTGAATATAATACTAAACTTGGTGGAAAGGCCCAAAACAAGCCTGACAAAGTGTTTTATCACATTTCCCACAGTATGTTTTGGGTTTCCCTTTGCAATCCTCTCTTTGACAACGGCGCTGTTTCTCCCTCTTCAACAGAAAATGGCCAACACCATCCTTGCGGACGTCGTCTTCTGCACTAGAAGGCATAGAAAATATTCTGGGTCTACCTTTTGTTCTGTTCGTAGACTTTTTTAGGTACACCGTTGTTATAGCTCTTCGGAACTCCTTCAAGTTTAGGGCATCACTTTTGTTGACAGCTTTGTGCATTATCCATGCATTTACCACTGCCATGTCCAGTGTACGAATGAAAAGTGGCCAGTACCACTTTTTTCCACGTATCTTGACGGCATACAGTCCAGCCAACCAGTCGTGGTGATCCACCCCGCCCATATGTTTGTTGTACGAATTTATCAAATTAGGCATCTTCACGTTAATTTTATCTTTGTGTCCTTTTACTCGCCTTTTCACATCAAAGAATGGTTCTAAAGTGCTGAAATTTGTAGCAGTAGTGACAATACTATTGTCATTCCATCGCACCAGGAGAATCTCTGAGTTCTTGTCATATGCAAAATCACACGTGCCTCTTTCTTTCTTCCGCATGGACTTAGGTTCCTCTAAGGGGCATTCGCGGTTTATCCGATTTTCTCGTATGGTTCCTGTGGCTCGATAACCCTCTTCACCAAGACTTTTCAAAAGATCAATGCTCGTAAAAAAATTATCAAAGTATAAAGTGTAACCTGAAGGATTCCCAATGTTCTCTATTAGTTTCATCACAACACGGGTACCAAGAGGAGTATCTTTTCTTGCATGAAATTCCTTACCGCAGTACAGGGAAAAGTTGTAACAATATCCTTCGCTTCCACAGAGAGCCCATAGTTTATATCCAAAGCGTATCGGCTTACCTCGGATAAACTGTTTCAGACTATTTCTACCGTAGTACATGATAATCATTTCATCAATGCTTAGATTTGCTGAGAAGTGTCCGAACTTCATAAAATTATTATTGAGCATGGCAAACAAAGGTTTTACCTTGAACGATCGGTCCTCGGGATGCTGACTTACGGTACTATTATCCACAAAGTGTAAATAAGATTTCAACTTTTGGAAACGGTTTCGTGACATTGCATTTTTCACCAGGGTAATTCCAAGGTCTTCAGCATCTGACCAGTAGTCACGTTCACAGGTATTTGAATGATAACCAGTTAGAAGCAAAATTCCTAAAAAAACACGTATTTCGTCAGCACTGGTCAAGAAATCATGTTCGTTTTTTGCATCTGTTGCATATCGCACAGTTTCTTTTACTATGTGATCGTAAACTTCGTTAGAATAAAACTGCTCAAAAAGTTCCACTGGAGATTTTTCTTTCAATGTAGTTTCCATGTGCTTGAGCAAGTCATTTGCAGTTGAATCAACCTGTGTTTTCCATTTTGAATATTGTGGTGATTTCGTCTTTATCCAAGATGACTGATACTTTTCAGCTTTTCGTCTGTGCTTTGTTGTCGAAACACCAGCGTTTGTGGACGCTTCAGTCTCAATACTATCTCCAACTCTGACTTCCAGAGTCCCAGGAACGTCATTTACAACAATCTCACCAGTATTTACTTCCGTGTCGTCCCCTTCATCTTCGTCAGTTAGTTCACTGGCATCTGGTGGTAACACAGCAATTTCAACATCGCTCTCATCTGAATCTAAACTATTTAATAGTTCCAGTGCTTCCTCTAACTTCAAAAACCTTTGCACAGACATCACTCTTTAGGGGCAGAAACGTAGGGAGGATTTTTTTTCTAAACTTCTAGTTACAAATTTAGAAATATCTCATCATTTATATGCTTATCGTCCCACTGTCCTTTTTGGAGGACAGTTAAAAACTAACGCGCTACAACTTACCTAATAACAATAAAGCTTTAACCAACCAGCAGGATTATAAACGAAGACTGCTCTCACATAAAAACTGACCAGCCAAGTGTTTAAAACAAACTGAAAGGGAATTCTGCAATCGCAAAGAACAGATACATATGACGCTCATTAATGTCAGGAAAAAACAAAGTTAACAGATGAAGGCGACGGACGGGCGAGACAGAACTCATGCTAACAGAAGCTTAGACATAACTTTACATGTTCCAGCTGATAAAATATTCGCAACAAACAACTACTAATTTCTACATGCTATTTTTCAGCTGTCCTCCGGATAGGACAGTGGGATAAAATGGGTTAATATACATAATTGCATATTCACATGGCAAATGGAAGTGCTTATACCATTTAACTGTTAATTATGAGCTATTTGTAACTTTTGTGACTTTAAATTATGTGCTTTTCAATAACAAACAATTATTACTACATTTCAATTATAATTTGATGATATAAATATATAATTCACAGCATGAATTATTCTAACCAATACTGGCAGGAAAATATAGGACTGAATAATTTTTTATTGAAGATAAATATTTTTTGAATGATTAATTTTTTACTCTTCAATTTTGTATTTTTATATCTTGTAAATATGGATTATGCTATTGATTTTTCTCTCGCTTTCTGGCGAGGTAGAGTTTTTGAAAATTTCTAAACTTTTGATTCTATATGAGGGATTAGTAGGTATTTTATTTTTTGGATGAAAGCCTTTTTTTGACCCTACTGACATCTGGTAATTTATTTGGGAAAAAATTTCTTTCAGTTTTCAGTCTTATTTATAATAATAGTTATTTCTAAGTAAAGATTAAAATTTAAAAAAATAATTAATGTAACAATTTTTTAACTATACATAGGAAATAATGTCTTAAAAACTCTTAATTTAATTCATTATTAATTCTTTAAAATCATTCGGTATAAATCATATGAAATGTAAAATGAACAAAATTAATTTTTCATCAAAAATTAATTTGAAAAGTTTAAAACTGTTTCGCCTATTTAACAGAAATAAAATGAAATAAGTTTACTCTGGAATTTAATAAATGTATGAATCCAAAATATATGATCGGAATTCGGAATGTTATAACTTCCTCCAGAGTAAATAACTAGTAAATTAGGTAAGTACAGAGGCTAGTAAATACAGTAAGCTAATAAATAAGTGTAATGAGCTAATTTTTAAGTTTTGGAATCCAAACGCACCTAAATATTTTTAACTGAAAAGTTTGGTGAGCATATGCGAAACGGATATACTAAACGCTAGGCATATTAGTGCGTTAAAGTTGCCGCGAACTTAATATGCTTCGATCTGCAAACACATTACTTGAGGATGGATCGATGCGATACTGCTGAAGCTTGCAAGACTGTTATGATTATTGCAAGCATGCACAAACATTTCTAATTAGATAGCGGAGGAGTCGCCTGCAGAGTAGTTGAATTATTTCAGGATTTTGAGTCTCTGCATTCTTAATATTTGTTTGAAGTAGATTGCTTTTGTAGATGGTAAGAATTATTTTGATAAACTTTATTCGAACGAAATAATAAAAGGAAATATTCTGTGTGAATGCCGAGATTTTAGTACACAACGACAAGTTCATTTTGGAATGTTCTTAACTTAAATGACATTTTAGGAGATAACCCTCATTCAAATATCTTTGCTTTTTTAAAAGATATTAAAATTTTACATCAGATTTAATTTTTTTTCCTTTAAATGAATTAAATTTTTAATACGAAAGCCATGTTTAACAAATGTTTGGCGCAGTATGATCAGATCTGGTCCTTGCGCCATAAAAACAAACTAAACTAAACTAAACTTCCTCCCCTTAGAGATATTTCTTTCTCTTTTTTAAAAGATTAAATCTATTTACAAATGAAATTACAAAATTGCTTGATGTATAAAGTTTTCGCGTTTAATGTTGTAGAATGTCAGAGTAAGAATTTAAGATCTCTTTTAAATCGGAGGGAAAAAAAAAATCAATTTTTGGAAATATGTTTGTTTGTGAGTGATAATGTCTGATTGTTGGATGATGCTTTTATTGTGCATTTTAGAGGTTACACTTGTATAACACTATGCAATTTAAAGGATTATTAAAGGACAACAATAAGACATTAAAAAGATAAGAATATAGCTTGTATTTTATTATTTTTTATAAAATTTTGAAAATGTTTGAATAATAAACAGTACATTGAGGTGTTTTTAAAATGAGCATATTAAATATACTTCCAAAATCAAATTTTTACTAACATGGCTATCATTACGTTATATCGTAACATGATTATATACAGTATAAATCTTCAAAAATTCAACATGTACTGAAAAGTTTAATATCACTATACACAACTGAAAATAATTTTATTTTTGACCGAAATTGATAATTTCTCTGATATATCTAAGAGTTCAATTTCTAAAGCTTCTCTTTTTTATTAAATGGAAATTGAAACTTTCGACCAATCAAATTGAATAAAAATATGCTGGGTTAACAAATTTCTTTTAATTATGGTTATTAAATGATGAGTTTGCAAAAAAAAAATATTATCTTTTCACAATTTTTCTGTATTGAATAAATTTCCATTTCTAAAATAAAGGAGTTCATCTAAATTTGGGATTAAGTCCTCTGAATTTAGATAGGAAAATATTTTTACAAATTTTGCTACTAAAATCATGAAATTTTGTGCTTAGATATCTGTAAGTGAAATAAGCGCTTACATTTTACTTATTTCGCTTACATTTTTGCAATATGGAGGAGTAAAAAATTTAATTTATTAAACTTTTGATTATTATCAACTTTCACAGATGGAAGGAAGATTAAAGAAAATTTATGTTTGAAAATACACTCCAAATACAATACTTCATCAAATGAATGCTTGTTCTGCTTTTTGGGGGGCCATCCTTTATATATTTCGTTAATTTTAATAAATAACAGATACCTCATGAGTATAAGCTAGTATTTGAAATGTGGAATCAATTGCTTAAGTAAGATAATTTTAGATTGATGCGAGATTTTTAATGCTATGTCCACTTTCAGTATACGAAGGAGAGCATAAAGTTGCGATTTTTTATTACATTCCTTATAATTACAATTAAAATGAGAAATTATATTTCTCATAATTCATGCGTTTCTTGATTATATTTAAAGTGGTACATTAAATTTGATGAAATGCTTTAACCATTAAAATTATTGAACAATAACAGTGTATTTAATTATTAAGTCTATATTGAATAAAAACCTAATCACAAGATTAAATTAATAGAACACTAACTTTCATTACATTTTTATTCCTTTAAACAGAAATTTATGGATAATTTTAAGAATGTAAAATCAACATATCATTCTTATTCATACCATGAGGAAGTGTGACATAATAATTTAGGGTTTGTAGAATGTGTGCAATCTCAGGATGAATTATGATGGTTTGGCGGCCGGATCTTGGATTTGGATCGGTGATTCATATACTTAGGATATGATACCAACAACGTTCAGCAACCAATCATGGATATCTGGTATAAGGCCAATTCTTTGAAAATCGAGCTCATTTATGTGATTAGGGTGAGAAGATTTGAAAAATATCAATTGTATTAGGTGTCATTTTCTTAATCAAATCACTGTCGAAGAATATAAAGTTTATTCCAAATTATTTATTTAGTTGATTATAAACTGACAATTAGAAAACTAAACAAAACTTGTATCCTCTAAAAATCTACATAATTAAGCTAAAGTTATTCCTTTAAAATTGCTTGACCAACAAATCTGATGTAAAGAACTTTAATATGTATATATATATATTCTTTAAAACTATAATACAAAGCAATTTGAAGCAAATATTCCAATTTAATATACCAATGTTCACATTATTTTGGAGAAAATACATACAAAAAAAAAAGATTGTATCTAGATGAATATCAATAATTATGATCATAATGCTTGACTGGATTTTAACTGATTAAATTAAGCCACTTTCATTATAAAGTTCTGGTTCATTGCTTTTCTCGTATTCTTGTTTTGTTGTGGCGCCCTAAAACTTTCTCAACCGATTGCCTTCCCGAATAGTTTATTAGGATTTCGCCGGTATTCTTTTCCGATACCATTTAATCCTTCCGAAAGTAACAAGTTTCTTCAATTAAGTTTTACGCAAGACATTCGTAATCATTAAAAGCAAAGAGGGAGAAAAGAAATTCCACGTATAGGCTTAAGTTTTCCAGTCCGAGAATCGATCTCGCATCTATCGCTTTCAAACCATGAAGAGATTCTGTTTCAGTGGAGCTTTGGGATTCATATTTAATTATTTGTTTAAAAATCAGGATATGCTTCAATATTCTGAATAAATAAATAAGTTCGAGGAAAGTAAGGAATTATATGCATGTTGATTTTCTATTTTAAGCGAGGAAAAGCAAATTCTTTTTTTTTGTAGAATATTTCGACTTTTGGAAACCTTATTTGTTCCAGAATTTATTATTTATGCATGAACTGATGTTCAAGAAATCACGCGAAGATTGATGTTGAGAAATTCCAAAGAAATAACATACTCTTCTTAAAATTTCTTTTCGAATTTTTCAGAGATCAAGGGAAAAAGATAACAATAACTATGCTGTTACTCATTATTATCTAGATTTCTTTTTAAGGTGAAAAATTTTATTGCATTGATATTTTAATTGGATTCATCGATATTTTTAGTTAATTTAAAGCACATGATTCCAACTAGAAATCATCTCAGGTATAACATTTCAGACGGAGACCCACACTGGCCAAACTTTCCGGAAATGGATCAGGTGGGAAAACAGACCCAATTTCTAGCACCTTTCAAACACAAAGTATTTAAAACGAGAAAAATAGAAAATAAAAATACATTAAAAATTAAATAATGA
>JAPMOQ010001493.1:0-13817 GCA_026543055.1 Argiope trifasciata | reverse complement strand
AAAATATTAAAAAATATTAGGAAGTTTTAAGAAAAACTCTTCAATTTTATCCATATAAAATTAGCCATTTGCATAAATTAAAACCTACAGATTTTGATCTTCGCTTTAGCATTTCCTGCCAGGATGGAGGTCTACGAGGCTTGGCTCTGGACAATTCTCTGGAGTGATGAGGCCCATTTTTATTTGAATGGGACTGCTAACACTCATAATTTTAGAATTTGGGCATCTGAACAACCCCACGTATTTCTAGAAACACCACTCCATTCTCAAAAAGTAACTGGTATGATTTTACAGCAAATTTTATTATCGGATCATACTTTTTTGAGACTATTACCCAAACAGGGCTGCAGACCTCCTCCGCAAACGCTCAAATATACCATGATATGCCTAGTAGTTTTGTTATTTCGCAACTTCAACAAAGGCGATGTTTTAATAAAATTGTTTTTATGCAGGATGGAACGCCACCACATATTAGTAGATCTGTTTAGCAGCTGTTGCGCTATCATTTTACAGCAGAAAGAGTCATTAGGCGCTGTATCCGTGCTGCATGACCATCTCGTTCCCCGGATCTACCTCATGTGACTTTTTTCTATGGGGTAATTTAAAATCGAAGGTTTCTCTTAGTGATGTCTCGAACTTAACAGTTTTAAAGGAAAAATAACACGGACTGTTATGAACAAGTCTTCTGAAATGTTGCATTCAGCTGTAGGGAGTGCAGTGTACAAAATGCAATGCTTAGTCCAAGAAAATGGAGGTCATATTCAAAGTAGCCGATGTCTTCCCAGGAAAAGCGATTCTACTGAATAAAAAGGAAGTCGAACAGAATCTCCTCTTTTTATTTGTAACCATTTACAAAAGTTATTTTCTTCGAATAAAGCACATTTATGGAAAAATTAATTATTTGTTATTAATTTATCCGTTTACTGTTGCTTTTTGAAATTTTATTATGCAATGAAATTTAAAATTTAGATTTAAAAAATACCACATTCCTACAATCGGCAAATTTTCAAACTTTTTTTCGCGGGTTCCCTTTTCCCATGTGTTTAATAGTCCCTTTACAAAATTTGGTGGCTTTGAGGCTTAGAGCTGGAGCTATAGAGAGGTCTCTAAGTACCGTCAGTTTTTTTTTAAACTGTCTCTCTCTCTCTCTCTCTCTATATATATATATATATAATATAATATAATGATGATTGTAATCAATAAACATACTTTTTTCTCAATTTAAAAGATGTTAGATATATTGCTGATTGCAGCATATAAGTATTATACATATTTAAGGAATATTAAATATGAATGGAAATTAGTATTGAATTTTAAATTAGTTTTGATAGATATATAGCCTTTAAATATTTGAGAAATGTATTGTTATTTTGTGATTTTTTAAATATATCCAAGCTTTAATTAATGCGCGAACTGTCTATCAATTTCATTATTTATTTTAAGAATTCTTCTCATTGTCGAAAATTAATAATTCAAAAATATGGAAAGATATTACATGTGGTTCACTCATGAAATCAACAAGAATTTTACTTAAATTGTGTCTTGTGACCGAAAGGGCGCCAAAATTTTAATTATGCCAGGATAGACAATTAAAATTAATAAATCATGCCAATTTATTTAAAATTACATTTAATGACATTAAAGGACATATGATAAGGTAAATTATAAATTATATTTAAAATATTTTCAAATTTTTATATAAGTTACAGATAAAAAACACGCACGACAATAAAATAAGTTTCATGGATCAGAACCGAATAATTGATATCAGGTCAAAATTAAACTATGTAGAGGCATATAGGTAAAAAGTACATTTTTTTTTGGGGGGGGGAGGTTGAAATAGTTTGAATACAAAATGAATTTAAAACTGTAGTATATGAATAATAGCATATCAATTACTCTTTAAAAAATAAGCCGTTTCATGGGAATAATTCCAATTATTTCCCATCACTAAAGTATTTGTTTTTTGAATTTGCGATATCAGAGATATTTCCATAAAATCAGTTTGCGATGAAACAGAATTATATACAACAAATTTATTTATTAATATTGTTTAAATTAAATATTTCCAGAAAATGAAATAACAACGCATTTAATTTTTGCTGTTTTAAGAGAAAGAATTTCGGTATCTCATTTGCCAGAAAGATATTGTAATTTAAAAACAAATTTTAACATAATAGTATGGTGTACGTAGTCGTTAACTTCTGCAAAAATTAAATACGTATAAGCACTTTTCAAGCATTTTAGCCCTAAAAATTAAGCACCTTTGTATAATTATGCATACGTAAAATGCTTATTTTCTAAATATAACATTTTTTCTGTTTTATTATAATGCATAGTTTTTATTTAAAAAAATCTTACAAATTAATTTTAAATGTTTGTTTTATAACTTTTAATATTTATTTCTGTATTTGTACAACATCTTCTATAGTAAAATTATACCTTTTTGGATTTTCCAAAAGCATAAAAATGAGAAGAAAAAAAACCTTATTGATTCCAAAAAAAAAAAGTCAATTTCACACGATTAAAAATAAAGATCTGTGAGCTATTTCAACATTTCTTAAAATAAAAATCAAATATCAGATAGATACATCATTTCTGAAAATGCCATAAAGATGTAGAAACTCAGAATCACCACAAATTTTGTATTTGATTTTTATAGAAGTAACAGCAATTAAGATCCAACATGGTGGAAACAATATTAAGTAATCATTTTAAGACATAGACATTCTATTAAATAATTTTATTTGCAATCTTATAAAGTTAAAAATTAATGCATTCCTATTGCTATCATCATAAAACTGGCCAAAGTAACTTTTGATAGTAAATAATAGCAGCGTTCAACAAATGATTAGACCAAAAAGAAATCCTCTTATCGTTTCTTATTACTAAAATGCAGTAAGGACTTTTTTGAACATTTAACGTTCCTGAGATTTAATGAAAACCTGCTTTTTAATCTATAAGCCAAAATTCTTATTTAAAAAAATGGCAGAAAAAACGATAAATATAGTTTCCGAAGAAATTAAAATGCGTTGACAAGTCCTAGTTTTAATAAATAACGAAAAAAAAAAAGTACACAAATAATCAGCTCTGTAGTTAGAAGTAAAACGGAAATAAATCAGACACAGTGTCTCCCCAAAACTTTATCTCACATAATCGGGAAATACCTGTGTGGGAATTGGCGTACGTTACGGAATATTAACACTAGACGAGAATTAAACTTTTTTACTGATTCTATCTACTGTGTCATCGTTGGAAAATGTTTTGGGATTAATTTCTGGCGTGCTGTTAAAAGTATCCAAAAAGCAAGCTTCGATTTTAGACGCATCCTTCCCAATTGATTTAAGCAAAAATTTGAATCAAAACAACATTTTTAATCATTAAATTACAAACCAAATTTGCTATATTTTTGAGTTATAGCATTTACATATTTCAGAAAATACGGATGGACATGTGCGGAATGCGTAGTTGGATTTGACTCAAAATTTGGCAGATGTTTATGCCATAGATACTAAATTTGTGTATTAAATTTTAACTATCTAGCTTTTTTCGGTTTTTCGTTATCCTGCTTCCTTATATTCGAAGTCAGACAGACAAACAGATGTCTTCTAAATGGATGTTGCGAAAAATTTGATCGAAATTTACAAGTTTGATGTGAAGACAGTATACCAAATTTCATCCATATAGCTCAAACAGAGCTTTATTTATTTATTTATTGACATCTTTATCACAGACAGACATTTTCCGAAAATGTGTTTTCTAATTCAAAAAGGTATGAAAAGTAGAAATTCATAAATTCTCAAGTTGGACTTATTTTGATGATTACTATATTTTCTCTAAATTTTCTATAGCGAAAGTAAAAGTGCCTATTGAAGCATATTTTTTAAAAAAATGCTTGAGTGAAACAGTACATCATATTGTTTCAAAATTTAACAAAACTTATCAAATGAAGAATTTTATTCAATAAAGTCTCAAAAATTTTTAAAGTATAAATAAAAGCAAAGAGAGCATCCCCTCTTTTTTTATTATAATTTTAACAGTTGCAGAATAATGTGATTCAACGACTCGAAGAAGCGCTATCGTTTTGAATTAAATTATAATAAAAATCTTTGTTATAAAGTGTATCCATAGCTAATTTCTCAGAAATTATTATTTTTTAAATTACATTCAAGCAATCAAAAGTTTTTTTTATTTATTCAAAAGCTATTTTTTAACCTTTAAAACGGCGTTAAACTAACTTTAACACGATTATATGCTTTGATTTTAAGATGAAAACACATGAAAATTCTATTATTTAATTAAACTCGGAATTAAAAGCTTGAGAACTCCAATCTTAATATGTCTCTAATGCCCCCAAAATTATTTCCCAAATTTCATGCTTTTAACTTCAATGATTTAGTTCTGGGCGTTCCTCAGGACACTACTTTATTTATAAAGAGAGAAAAAATTGTATAAGAGTTATAAAAAAAATCATTATAAAATGATAAAACTTAAATCAAGGATACTTTTTTAAAAATATTTAAATACCAGGTCCAACAGTTCCTTCCTTTTCTTTGATAAAACGAATTTGGCGAGAATAGTCCAAAAAATAAAAATGTTCAAATGGATGTGGACATTCAAAAAATTCCACGAAATATATTACGATCATAAAAATTTATGGCTTGAAATTAAAATGTCATCATACTACATTTTACACGATTGACTAACGTAATTACGTACCGCAATCAATTACAATTCGATATGGTACAGTTGAATACCTTTACTAGATCGTTCAAACGAAGTAAGACATACTACGCATTCCGTTCTGCCCCTTTCAGATAACTATTTAAGTATTTTAATAAATGACTATCTACTTTGTTGAAGGGGGGGAAGAAGGGAAAAAGCTAGAGGGAGGGGAATCGGTAAACGTTATCTCAATATGTGCTTAAACCCCTTTAATACTTCTTAGAATTCTTCAATTATGTTGATTTTCTTTTATTAATACATCCAATAAACAAGCCATTACGATCATGATTTCGAATTATCATATTCAGTTTGCAGGGGAGAGGGGGACACGAAATGCTTTCTTCGTCCTCACGAGAAAATTAAGCACCCTTTAAGTACCTTTAATCAAATTTAAGCACTTTTAAGATTTTTAATGTTAAATAAAGTAAAAGCAGATGCTATTGACATATTTCAATGTAAATTCACACATACATGAAATGAGAACATTATAATTTAGGCATTTGGTGAATAATTTTTAAATATGGTTCTCAAATTTAAGCACTTTTCATGACGGTATGCACTCTGAGTAAATTGAAAATCAAAAATTATTCTTTTTTCCTTCACTGTAGTATGCATAGAGAGGAAATTGCAATGCAATATAAACATTTAGAAACTGAATATTAATATAAAATTTGGACAAGATTTATATATACTAGAGATGTTTTAAGAACTAAAATTTTAAAACATTCATTTGACATGGAAATAATCGTCTACAAATATAGTTGTTGAATGGTATATTTTCTTACTTGTATTTAAAACAAATTATTAGGAACAAAGTACTATTTATTATGCTTATATGAAACTTCTGTATAGTTTACTTTAAACATACATAATTTCTCAATCCTTTAAAAATATGTAAAATGCATATATTTTAACATCGTACGATGATAATTTACACATCCTTAAAGATTAAATCATTGCATGAAATAAATTTCTAAATGCGTTACAAGAGGCCTCATGCATCTGTATAAAACCTTCCATAAAAGGATTTTAAAATATTCACCTTCACACGAAAAAAAATATTCTATAGATTGGTATATTTTATCATCATGGAAAATGAAACTTTTTGCATTGTATGTATATATTGAAAAAACTAATTCAAACCAATTGAAAGGGGAAAAAAAAATTTGAAAAAAATCAGAAGAAATATAAAATGGCTACTTAAAATTACATTATATATATATATATTGCAAAATATAGAGTAAAATACAGACATGTTATTAGAAATCTGCCTTTTACTGAAATTTGGAAATATTTTAAAATTGTTAATGTTAAATAAAGTAAAAGCAGGTGCTATTGACATATTTCAATGAAAATTCACACATGCATGAGTTGAGAACATTATAATTTAGGCATGTGGTCAATAATTTTTAAATTTATAAATAATCAAGTAAATAAATATTTTTTTAATTGTGAAATATTGAGAAAAATTTAAATCGTCATTAGATATTAAAACCCTAGTAATTACTTTCAATGTAAAAAAAAAAATCAAAGCAATATTTTTTTTCCTTTATGAATCATGAACTTGACTTTTAACAATATGAACAATCACATTTCCCATTGTTGATTTCTATTTCAAAAGCCAAACTTATTAGTCTAATTAAGAAGTACTTTTCCCTATTTTTTCTCCTAAATAACAAAATTAAAAGTAAGGATCTTTCAAGAATTTTTTCTTTGAGATGAAGAAAATCAGAATTTTTTCTTGCCGATTCTCAAGTCAAATATATTTCTTCCAAAAATCTCAAAATCCACAAGAAATAGATAAACTGCAATAAAATAGCAACCCGTAACCAATATTGAGGCAAACCTAGACGCTAAGTGAGTAGGGATAGAAAAGAACCTTAGACTTGGCATAACTTCTCGATAAAATTAATCTGATTGGTTGATTAATTTGGAGAAAATATACACATATCTTAGCACTACATTTTCAAAAAGGTCGCATTACAGCTTAAACCTAACATCAACTCGGTATGCCAACAGGGCGTCTACTGATCATCGATGAGTTTCTTCAGGCTTTGGCGCACATGCGGAAGGAAGCTGTGAAGACTGCTTTTAAATGCTTGTTACTCACTCGAAATATGAATTTAAAGCGAAAATAATGAATCTTGAAACTTATATTAATAAATCAACCGCATGTCAAAGTATCTAAACTTTGTTACAGAGTTCCTTAATCTCACAATCTTGTTTAAGATAAGATTTATAAACACATCTAAATTATATTATTATCTAATCTGCCATTTGTAATTTTGTGCTTATATGTTTAGTGAATTTGAAATTTATAACAAACAGTTTAGTACATTTATGGATTAACGTGAGAAATTACCCATATATTATTATTACTTTTTTGTAGCTGCTTAGTGATGGTATTGTGCTATGCAAGTCGATTCCAGATCTCTGCAGGAAAATGCATCATAAATTTTTGAAAGCGGTTAGAGATTTTTCATGTTTTTGTGACATATTGTTTAATATTGTTTTTTGTATATAATATGAAGAATTGTTAAATTATAAATTTTAATTGTCTTCGTTGGCATTGAGGTAGACAAATGTCACTATGTAATATCCCTTTCAAAAAATCAGTTATTCTTTTCGAACATTTTTAAATTTGTAAATTATCTAAAATTTATAAATCTTAGAAATCAGTTGTGAAATAATTAGGCTCTTATGGACCTTTTATTGACTAGTCATCACAAAGTGTCGGATGAAATATTGTTCCTATTACACTTAAGTTTGGAGAGTTAGATACAAATGCCAATATATTTATTTAATCTAATCATGATACTGACAGCAAGCTTTGTTTATAGTAAAACTTGCAGCTTTGTATTGTCAATAAATATATAATTACATTCTGGTTACCCCCCCCCCCCTAAATCTTTCTTTTACCTTAGTTTGTTATGACTTATGATACAATTCTTGTACAGATATATGTATGTTGAAAATATTAAATATATAAACAAAAATTGCCCTTTATTATAATGCATATTTTTTATTCTGAAATATTTCATATAAGAAGTTTTATTGCATACATTCTCTTTCTCTTCCTTACTAATAACCACAGATGTCTTGATGGTAAATATGTGTCAAGAAATTTTCAGGTTTTTTTTAAATAAAGGGGGAGGGGACTTCTTGCAAATGTTTTACTTTCGTGTGGAAAAATGGTATATTATCAGTAATCAAGAACAAAATTTGATTTCAGTGCATGAAAAAGATTCTCAATTTCAATACTCCATTAGAAGAAGAAATATTTAGGAATGTTCATTGTTTCTATCAATCACCAATATATTCGTCAACTAATTGCTAATTGTGAGAAATGATAAATTATTTTTCCTTTCTAATTTTCTGTTTTTATAATCAATCCTGTTTGGGAGAACTTTGATTTTTTTTTTCCAGTAGGCAAAACTTTCTTATATTTTTTGTTCTCTTTTTACTTGAAAAAAAAATTATGTGATAAAGATTCTTACCTACTCAATACAAACTTTTCTGTTGTTAAAATATTAATATACAGGGTTAAAATCAAAGTAAGGATTATGAAAAAAAAAAAAAAAACTATTTACATACATTAGATTGTAGTAAAAATACATGTTGTAGTGATAGAACATATTAAATGTCAATGTGCTTCATTTTAATGATATGTATGCAAGTTTTTGAAGTCTAATAAACTGGATCTTTATTATGTACTGATTTCACATTTTAAAAACCTAAATAATCAAACAGGCAGTATTTCATATAGCCGAATGTTTCCTACAGCAATATGTTTTACCTATAGCCAAAGAAAACTATTAGAGCATCATTCTTAAACTGTAATAATACATTTTACCTATACATAAATGGATTTTTTCCCAATGCATTGTAAGAATAATCAAACGATCATTTCAATCATGTTCTTTGATATTGTATATTGTATTTCTATCATGTTCTTTCAAATTTTATTTTCACTGGATTTTTAAATTTCAAAAATATCAATCACTGTAAAATCATGAATGCGTGATACTTTATTTTACAGAATATTTTTATTTATTATATAATTTTACACTTTTGCTATATTTTATTCCATCATAAAATTCTTATTTTAAAATCTTTTCATCTTAAATTTTTATTGATGATAGAAATATTTATTAATAAATCAGATAATCTGTTTATGATATATGATGTTTTATAATAAAAATATTGGGAATACGAAAAATACTACTTTACTAAGCATCCTCTCATGTTAGCACCCTTTTACTGCACTTGGAACTGCTTAAAAGAAAGGTCCCTCATTCTGTTATGTAATGTGGTTTATTTAGCATTTTTAGAAAGAATTGCATTAAAGTCACTCTCTGAAATATTTCTAATAAAAACAATTGAAGAAAATGAAAGTGAACTGTTGTGAAATTTAAAACTGTTCTTGAGAGAAAAGATTTATCCCCTATTAACAGTTACACTCTTATCTTCATTTCATCTTTCTATTGGTAGATTTTAGAATAAGAAAAAAATGATATATTTTAATGTTGTATGAATTTAATATTCAACTCCTTAAGGCCCTCTGTTGTTATCAATTACTAATTAAAGGGTTTCAAATAAATGATCTTTCTATCTTAATATGGTGCATATTTATAGTCTGCTTGGAGCTCTCTCTCAGAAATGTTCTGTTTCTGGATTATCTTAACTTTTTAAAGATATTAAATTTTATTTTAAATGATTAACAATGTTGTGAAAAAGTAACCTAAATGCCGTTTGGTATCAAATAATAGTCAATGAGTATATACATGATTTAATAGATGTGTTCATATCAATTGCTGTTAAAAGCAGAATTCCAGCAAATACAATTCAGACAATATGCAAATAAATAATTTTTATGAAGTAAAATGCAACATACGAGTTGAATAATACCATTGTGCATATAAATAAATCTATATATTGAAAGTTTTTCTGCTTTATTTATTTATTGTAGAACTATTTTTAGTATGGTATAAGTTTTTTAATATATATTCATACCTGTTCTATTATTAAAATTAAACTTCAGAAGCCTTGACATGCAAGTCTTTTGTGATGTTTAAGGTTAAAGTGTAGCACGGGGTGCCCCCGAGTTTATCGCCAATATGGTAACCCAACGGAACTTTCTTACAGTAACCCTAATTCTCTTTTGTTTACTTCTTTTTACAATAGTTGAGTTGTTCAGGAACTACAACTGTTTTATAATAAATTTAATATTTAAAATATCGATTTCAGATTATTTACATTTTGCTTATTTATTTCATTTAAAATTTATTATACAAAGAAAGTTTAGAATAAAATTAATATTAATTAAAATAACATTTATTTCATTTTTTGTGTTAATATTTACAAAAATAATTTACCGTTTTCCCATTTTAATTATCACTATGCGAATTCGCAAATCGTCTGCGTTTTCGTATTCAAAGAAGTCTGCCATGGGATTATTCGCAGTTCTCGTCATTCCTTTGGTGCTCCAACGTTTGGTTCCCTCGAAATATTAAATCTGCAATCGTACAGGAGTGGATGTTTGGTAGTTGGGATGGTAGGCACTACTTCGAACCTGCTTAACGGATGAAGGGTGAATGGAATTTTTTTTTAATGAGTTGATGAGGCTTGGAAAGAATGCTTTGAGGAATTTGAAGAGTTGAGTGTTTATGAAAAGATTAAATAAAACAAGTAAGTGCGTTAAATATTAAAAATTCTGTAAAATATTCGTTCCTATAACATCCTTTATTCTTATCTGTAAGATTATTATGCACTATTCCTTACTCCAACTGTCCATATGTTTAATTTGCTAGCGAAGCTACCGCATTCCCGCTCCGTATGAAAGCGAAGCCCTAGGATGTTTTTTTAAAGTTAAAATATACTGCCCGGTGCCTTCTACAGATGCCTTCTACAGATGCCGAAGGCATCTGTAGAAGGCACCGGGCAGTATTAAATAAATAATTAAACATTTTTTTAAAAAAAGGCGGGAAATGGCAACCGTAACTGTTCCGCGGAACAGTTTGTTTATTTTGTCCGCCATCTTTGTTGGCGACTTGGCATCCTTGGCGCAGCAATGGGCACACTATTCTACACTTTTACCATGTTTAAACAAATATTCAAAACCTAGTACTTAGATTTTAGACTTAAGGATTTCACAGGGAAGTATACTTGAATCTTTTTTTATTTTGTTCTTTAATTATTATATTATTATCTATATTTTTTTCATGTCTAATTTTTGTTATTTCAGAGTCTTCTTAAACTGATGTGCAGCATCTACGAATTTGACCTCAATAGATCTTTTTTTTTTTGTTACAAAAAATGATTACATTTAAGTGAATTTGAATTCCCATTTTATGTAAAATCCTAGCTTATTATATTAAAGAAAATTTTGAACATTCTACATTCCACAATATTCAATAACAGAGGTGAGAACTGTAGCATGTTTGCTTTTCATAAGTAATATGTTGACTGTGTTTCAATTATTTATACAATAAACAGCTTTGTTGTCCAACTGGTTACTAAAAAATGTTAACTATTTTATGTAACTTGATCATAATATTGCTTCAAGAAAGTATTTTTAAGCTTCAAATTTAGAAAATTTTTATTTGAACTTATATAAAATGAGAAGTACTGGAATTAACTCTCTCAAAAAGGTTTGTAATGAAAAATTTTTGCAGATAGTTCATCGATGGTGTAACCTCTGCCATACATAACTCAAGTTGATGGTTCAGGCCTGCATTTTTTCTACTCCACTACATTCATCCTTTGTGTGTTATCTTTTTTTATATTAATTTTTCAGAAGTTCCGTTCACTCTGAAGATCTTTGCCTGTACTAAACGAATACTCCTAGATATTGGTATTGTATGTGTTCCATTCTCATTATAATAGGCACTGTCCTATCTGTTTAAATGTGTTGCTTTACATTAAAATAAAAAAAAATGTTTGCTTCCCTGATTGTGTTTCATCAAATGATTACGGTGTTCAAAGTAAAAGAAAATAACTCTCCGGATTAAGTTTCTTACACGATAAATGAAAGATTGTAAGTGAATTCGTCAATAACATCATCATTCCCTACAGCAATTTGAAATTTATATTGTTTATTTTTATTTTGGATTTAATATTTAAATTGTAATACAATCGCAAATAAACCTTTAAAAAGCATTATTTAAAATATTGTGAATGTTTAAATCTTTTATCAAATCTGTTATTTAAGTTTATGCATAATATTAAAATGTTTTGCACTTGAAGCGTACATTTATGCTATTAAAATTAGGAATTTCATTTACCTAAATAAATTAGGTAAATCTAACCTCAAGGTTAAGTTAAAAATAAATGTGATGTCATATGATAAAAAGAGAAAGTTATTAAATACCTCAGAGGAACTTTTTTCCTATACCTCTGGTTGTAATTAAACTATCCTCTGTTATCTATTGTTAGGGTTTTTTTTTTTTTTTTTTTTTGGAATGCATACAAACCATGTAAATGAAGGAAAAATTAATAATCAAAAAGTACTAATACTTCCTAATGACACATAATAATCAGCATATTGAAGTAAATACCTGAGGTTAAATTTTTACTCCTCTGTTTTTAATCAAGCTATCCTCTTTTATCTCTTGTGTCCAAATACTCCCGTTTCCAAATAGGAATGTTTTGTTTTACGAAATACACAAATTTTTTAATATCATTTTTTTCACTATTAATCTTTATTACAAGAGTACACATTTACTTTCATTTTTAGATGTTTTATATGAGATCTATGAATCTTGCATTTATTATATCTATTTCCAAGTGTTTTTGTGAAATACTTAAATCTTGGGTGAATTATTTTCTGTTCCAACTGTTTCATTTGGGTGACCTCATAATAATATCGATATTTTGTTTAATTTGTAAATAATACATTTCTAATTAAGTAATTTTGTTTAGTCAAATTTTCTAGCATTTAAGAATTTAATCTAAGAATAGTATAATTGAGTCTATAAATTATCCTCTACAAATTATGTACATCAGTTGAGCTTTTACAGATAATGGCTGGAGTACATCTGTTTATGATATCAATTTATTATTATTTTTAATTATTATTGGTGATTTACATTAACATAATATCTTTGTAAATATAATTTTTCAATCTTTATATTTCTATTATAGTTGTGGAAAATGACTTTTGTATTAATATCAAATTAATGCAAACTTAAATGTCACTTTAAATATGCTATTAAATGCTAAACTGACTTTTATACTGCTGTAAGTTGCAATGATATTTTAAAATCTAATTGCAATCCTATTAATTAAAAAAAATTTGTTGTAATTTAGCTCTTATTAACTTCATTTTAATGTGTTCTATTTCTTCCTGATCCAATTCCACCTTTTGTATGCAATTAATGCTACACATGCTTTATAAAGATGGTTACTTCTGCAATTTCTCACATTCTGAGTGTAGGGATAAAAATATAAACACTTAACGTTTGCAATCTTTTTTAAAGATACTTAAACTTTCCTTATCTAAATCAGCACATGCCAAAGAAATCCTTACCAGAATCTCATGGAATAAAATCTCTGAGGAAAATGTTCGATCTCTTTTGCTCTTATGTCGTAATGTAGACGGATGTATTGCTGATCACTCATTCTCTCTATGCTTATTGTTATCAAAGATGGAATAAATTGGGTTTTAAAGATTAAAAAGTGTTTTCATATATATGTATATAATGTGTGTGTGTAATATTTTAATATCTAATTGAAATTCAAATTAATTCCTAAAGTCTTATCTTAATTTAGCTCATATTAACTTCATTCTAAAAAAATAGTCTCATATTTTCTGATCCGATGCCACATTATCTACTTATTAAGCTCTCTAAAAGCATATTTGATTTTCTTTTTTAACAATGCAATTCTTATAAACCAAGCAGAATTTTTTAAAAATTCCTGACACTGACCAAAATATTAAAAAATATTAGGAAGTTTTAAGAAAAACTCTTCAATTTTATCCATATAAAATTAGCCATTTGCATAAATTAAAACCTACAGATTTTGATCTTCGCTTTAGCATTTCCTGCCAGGATGGAGGTCTACGAGGCTTGGCTCTGGACAATTCTCTGGAG
>JAPMOQ010001490.1:0-20417 GCA_026543055.1 Argiope trifasciata | reverse complement strand
TTGTTATGGCAACTCCTGCAGAATTCAGCAATTTAACTTCTTTTTTTTATAAACTTTTGTTTTACAGAAGATGATTTAAGACGAGACAAAAGTGCATTCAATCAAAGAAAAGAAAGTTTCAAAAGATCCTAAAAGATCTTGTTTCGGCAGGCTATAATTTGCGTAAGACTTTTAATAAAAGATCCATTAGCGCCAGAAAACTGGGTAATAATAATATTATCGGAAATATAAGAATAAAAAGATATTTAATAGCATCGTTATTCATGGTTTATTACATCTTGGAATTTTTAAATGAATGTTATTTATATGAAAGAACTATGTCTTCCGCTGTCTCCTTTACTAAATTTTCTAATAATTGGAGTTGTTTGAAGACATCAAAGGCATTTTATATTTTAATTACTTATTGAAAAAATTCCTCTCTGTAAATTTAATTCCTTTACATTGAAATTACTATCTGGTAACATAAATTGTTGATTTTAGAAACAATAAAAATTAGGGCTTTAAAATCACTTTTCAGCCGATAATTTCTAAGATATTGGAGTTATAGAAAAACTTTAAATACAAAAATTGTTCGCCTTAAGAAGGCGATATTTTGGCTAATTGGATTTATTTTTTTATCTTCAATATGAAGGAAGTTGTATCCAAATGAAAACTTCAATCCCGTTCTACGACCATTTCCAACCCCTTTGAGCTAGCCGTTTACGAACTCGTTAGAGATTTTTAATTTCTAACAAATCGGTTAAAATATATATGTTCGATTTATTCCATTTCTCTCGCAGGAGGCAAAGAATACTTACAAAAAGGCGTGGACATAGACGACACAGACAATGATGACAGAAAGCTCTGGAACATTTTATCTCTGGTCTTATACAACTTATACTGATAGGGAAAATCTTACTTAAAGTGCGTATAGGCTATTAAGACCTGTTGGGGATTTCTGCAAGTGTGAATATCAAAGCAGGGGAAACACAAGGTTTTTTTTTTAAAAAAACTATTTGTTTAAGTCAGCAACTTTTATCAATCATTCGCAGCGTGGGATTCGCTGACTTAATATTTTTACAAAACATTTCTTGAATTAATTAAATAGATAACGTGGAATCGGATCAGGAATTAAGAAAATATTTTTAGAATGAAGTTACTATGGTCTAAATTAAGATAACACTTTAGAAATTAATTTGAATTTAAATTACATGTTAAAATATCATTACATATATAATGCAAACACATTTCAAGCAGTTTTGGGGCTTAAGAGAGAGAAGATACTTTTGAATTTTTAAACCTTTTTATTCTATCCCGGAATACATACTATATGAACAAAAAAGAAGCGAAGATGAAACGGAAGTCCACTCACACCATGATATAAATAGATACAAGAGAACGAAAAGAGAGAAAATATTTTCCCTTGGTGATTTTATACTGAGATTCTGATAAGGATTCTTTGACACATGTAGACTTACGAAAGTGAAATAAATATAAGTATCTTTTAAATGAATTTGCTTAGAATGACAGATTTTTATACTTTCACTTGGTGCTGATTAAAATAATTTTACAGAGCTCGTGCAGCATTAATTAAATAAAAAAAAATAGAATTGCATCAGGAAATAAGAGATTTTAGAATTAATGTGGTTAAGTTAAGATAAAAATTATGAAATTAATTAAGATTTAATTTAGATTTTGAGACATCATTAGATATTATATATATATTTATTTAGGGGGGTTTTGGGTTCTAAAGACAGTAATTGGTTGAAGAAATGAAGAAATGTTCTTGAAGTCTTGTCATGAGAACCATTGCAGTAAGTAGTCTTCTTAAAATTCTACAAGATTTACTCATTTTTCGATTGCAAAAGCACACATATATAATTTACTTATTTTTTTTCTACTTATATATCTATGTATACCTTCAAATAATACTGATGAAAGTGAAATGATCAATTCTATTTAATCCTTGGTAAGGCATTCCACAGTGCATTAATTTTTATAAATATCTTTCAGATCCACAAATTTACTTATCGAAATGTGAAAACCGTATAAAATATAGCAAAACAGAAAAAAAAAATTAACGATTTATAAACCTTAAATTTGACATTCGCACCTGAAACTCGCCTCGTACATCGAAAGTTGACAGATTCTTTACTATCTTTTCTTTTTCTTTTCTTTTCTTTCCTTTTTTTTTTTTTTTTTTTTTTTTTTGAAATCCCCGGCCCCCTAGCTTGCAACAATCACGGCGAGAATACAAATAAAACCAATTTACGTAACACGGCAGCATTTCACCCCCGTCTTGTCAACCATTCAACTTTCTCCCCAAGCTTTTTCTTACTCTTATTTTTTTTCTCCCTATGAAGGTTGATGCCTGGCATAGAAATTAAAGAATAAATTTACAGTAACAACTTGATTTTTTTTTTCGCTCCTCGCGATATCGCCTCTCGACTTGAAGTTTCTCGTGTCACTAACTATGATGGATGCATTTGGAATTCGGCAGATTCAAAGCTCAAACGCAATTATCGTCTGTCACTTAGAATTAAGCCCGAAAGTGACTTTGTTCGGAGGCGATGGCATCATGCTCTTGAGGTGGATTCTTTTATTTATTTATTCATTCATTTTTATAATCATCTTTTTATTATTCCACTAAAATCGTTTGCAAAAATATTTTTAGATATTCATCAAGGCTTTTTTGTAGAGACATTCCATGAAAATATCTTTTTTTATGTCTTTAGATTTCATTCCATTGTAAAGAATTATTCATAAATACCGAGAAAATATTTTCATGTGCCTATAAATATTTTATTTACAATTGTAAATGTATAATATGAATTTTTAAGCAGAAATTAGACATGCCTATTCTGATTTCATTCTCTGGAGATGAAAGGATTAAAAAATTGCACTAAACGTAGATTAAGAGCATTATATATACATGAAAATGAGTCGGTGCCGAAGACAGTCACTTTTTAAAATTTTAAATTCGCATTTATTTTATCCTGGGACCAGCAAGAAGAGACAGAGTATGTCAATCTGAAGCACGACACAAGGTCGTAAAGAGAAGTGAATAGTTTCCAAATACTGTAAGATTATGATAAAGATTATAGGTATTTCTTTACACTTGTCGATTTAAGTGAGGGAATTGTTGACATATTGTTTAAAAAATTCTTTAAATTGAAAGTTTTTTTATCCTTTCATTCGGTGTGTATAAAAGGGCAGATGTAAGCATTTAAACAGAGCTCTTGGCCCATTAATTAAATTAAAATTCTGAAATTAGATCAATAAATAAGAGAATATATTAGAATGAAGTTAATATTAGATAGGATCAAAATTGAGAAATTAATTACGATTTAAATTAAATTTCATTTCAGATTATATATATTATATATTCCAATAAATGTGATTAACTGCTTAATACAATAATACATAATTAAAGTTATTAATCACCTTAGTGATTGATTAGGCCTAATACATTTATGAATTTGCTATAAATAAAGAAAAAAATCAATGCTACGAAAACTTATTCTTGCAATTATTTGAATGTATAAATTAGACATTTCTTACATTTCTTATTTTGCACAATTTATTAGCATGCAGATAAGCTTTTAAATTAAAAAAAACACCTTTATAGTCTCCTGAAATACAGTTATAATAATAGAATAAAGATCGGAAAATCTAAATAATTTAATTTTTAACAACTAATAGATTCTCAGCGTAGAGAATTAAATAAGATGTTCACGTTTAATAGAATATTTCTCAAAGAATTCACCAATAGAATTTAAAAAAGGAACGACGCAAATCTTTCGCGCTTTCACAAAGGTCCATTCTAATTGATCATATTTAACCTACACTTTAAGAAATGACGCACAGTTTGATTAATGTTAAAATATAAACAATTCCTTCTACTTTATTTTTAAACCAAGAATTCTTTATGCTGTTAATCATTAGTAATATCCCATGCAAAATTACGTACGATTCAAGATTCAAAAAACAATCAAAATATTCTAATCTCCTACCTCGTCATTTTTATCATTACAGACAACATTTTCTGCCAATTCATCACTCCTTATTCTATCGAAGAATGAAATCTGCAACTAAATCATTGCAAAACTTCATTCATGTGTTTATGTGAAGATATATCATTCACATTGCTATAGCAAACTTCCTCGTCACTTTTTGGAGAGCTTAACTGAATGAATGAATGACTTTTTGAAATGATTTAGCTGCAGATTTCATTCTTCGACAGAATAAGGATTGATAAATTGGCAGAAAATGAAGTTCTGTGAAGATAAAAATGACGAGGCAGGCGGTAACTATAACAAGTGCCATTTAATCATTGCAATCATGAAGTAAATTTTTTGTTATATTACCAGAGAAATCTATTTCAACTTTACGAACCATTAAAAATATAACTATTCAAAATTTTAAGGTCTCCGACTAAGTTCGAAGGAAAATTTTTGAAAAATTGGATTCTTTAAAAACCATTTAAAACTATGGTTTTTAGATGCATTGTCAATTATAATACAAAATACTATATATACAACAAAAATGTTTGAAATTATAATGTGTTTTGAGAAAAAGGAAAATTTGTAGTACATTTTAATGAAATTTAATAAAAACGATTAATATTCTATACAAATTGTAATGCAGCAATCCTATTTTTCTTTGCACAAATATTATAGAATATAATGATGAATGAAATAAACTAAAATCTTTAAAAAAGTCTTGAGATGCAAAGAAGTTATGGGTAAAAATATAACCATATATGCATTTTTTTCCATAAATTTAAAACAATTTTTTTTAAAAGCATCTATAAATGAAAAAAGTATTTTACCAACAATAAAACTTTTCGTTCATTTCATTTCTCATATTATTTAAAAAAACGCTAAAATTTTTTATGTAAAGGCCTCTACAATTGAAGAGTTTGCGTCAAAAAGGAGGTAGTTCCAATTATTCAAGTTTGCAATAAACTGGAGGTAGCACCTGGAGCTACTTCTATATTGCAACAAACTAATGAGACAAACAGCTCTATCGCTTGAGTTAATGCGAGAGCTAACGATTGCAGCTACATCTTTCTGACAGCAAACGATTATTTAAAAAAAAATTATTTTACAACATGATAGTACATGTAACTCCAAATTTCCTTAACTGGACGTAGGGTAGTGGGATGGTGTTGATCTTCATGATGGAAGCTATCATACTAGGTTCATACATATAACGGATGTTATGCAAAACTGGCTCACCAATTTGCAATCTTCGAATAACTGAAAATATAACTGTACCGAAAATGAACTGTATAATTATCGAATCCATTAAAATGACGTAAAGGATTATTATACAAAAAATAGCTTTTTGTCACTCTGATTGCAAGGATTTAGAAAATCCAGTTACTAAAACACGGTATTTTTTATATCATTAAAGTATTCAAGGAATACAGAAAAAAGGTTTGAAATGACAAGTGTGATTAAATAAAATACAAGAACAACCCAAGTAATTATTTAGTGAATTAATGAAGAATTAACCAGTGTAAGGTCTTGTAGGAAAAATCTAAAGTATATATTGCTTTATAATATACAATATTTATTTAGAACCGATATTGAAGAATTATAAATATAAAGCGCCAATTACCTAATAAATTATGTAAATCTTCTACAGAGAAACTACTGAAAACAGGTATTTAAAATATCAAATATTGTTATGATAAATAAGAAAATAACATGATCATACAAAGATTTGAATTTGGATTTCAAAATAATGTTGCACCTGACTTGCTTTTTAATAAAAATGATTTTTTGAAATTAATTTTATTTAAAAAAATCGCAGCAAAATGCTAATTTAATTTACCAAACAAGCAAGACATATTTGGTCTTCTAAATATGAAACCTCATTTCGTTCAAAAATTTCATTATCAAACGAAATTTAATAACTTATCAAACAGAAATTTAACTATACAAATTAGGAAAAATTAAATATTGAACCGTATGTATCCTATTTTAATACACACATCTTAAACTTTAAAAAAAACCCGTTGTAATCTGGCTTTATACATGCAATATAAAAAAGTCATCTTACATAAGATTTTCATATTATCCAATACACAATTTGAATACAAAGAATAGAAAAATTAGTTATTTAACAATTTAAACATGTAAATTCTATGAAATTCTTTGAAATGAAAATGAATTTTATTTCAATATTTACTCTGTGATAGATTTAATAGAATCTCATCAGATGGCAGCACCAGTAAATTCTTAGATAAGAAGTAATAAACAATTTTACTTTACTTAACTCTAAATAAAATGAACTAATATAATTATTGATTCTATAAATAAAATGAAATCTTAACATTTTTGTTGTAGTATGAAAAAGCTTTCAATCTTAAGGTTAAGTTGCCTTGTTCAAGGTTTCGAATTTAGCAGCGGAAGAATATTTCTGAAATGGTAGATTTCACAGTAAAGGATATTTAGAGCTACAACATTTTAAAAACCCTGATAAAGGTATCTGATTACGTTAAAAACGCTGGTTAACCAACACATTGGCGAGTTATTTTTTTTTATTGTTATTTCTTGTAGTTCAGATTTTCTCTTTCCAAAACAATTTATCTTTTCTAGACAAAAGAAAGCCCTACCCATCATCCAGGGCCACATATTTTTCATCTAAAATTTGTCTTAAACTCGTTTGTCAATTTTCTCAAAACTTTTAATTTTCATTAAAATTCTCCACCATTAACATGATATCTCATAAACTAATTGGGGTATATATATAAAAACTTCAGCGTGTGCTTTAAATATTGTGGGCAATGAAATGAACCAAAATTTTTATTGTTGTTGAATTACTTTTTTCATTTATAGGTATTTTAAGAAAAAATAATTTGCGAATTTATGGAAAAAATGCATATATACGTATATTTTTATCCATAACTTCTTTCCATCATGATATTTTTCTTAGATTTTGGTTCATTTCATTCATCATTAGATTCTATAACTTGTGTAAGAAGAAAAATAGGATTTCTGCATTACCATTTTGTGTAGAGTACTAACCGTATTGGTTAAATTTCATTAAAATTTACAACAAATTTTCCTATATATCAACATTTAATATATTTTTTAAAAATTTTTTTGTATTTATTGTATTTTGTATTATAACTGGCAATGCATTTAAAAACCATAATTTTAAGGAGTTTTTTTAAGAATCCAATTTTTCAAAAATATTCCTTCGAACTTAGTCCGATGTCTTAGTTCAATAAGAGAAGAAAGTGATATTGTAACAGTAAATTAGCTTCAGAAGAGTTTCTAGCGATAATTTTCGTACTTTATTACCATGAGTTTTTAAAGACTAATGTTGATAATTGGATGTTCAGGTATATTGAGATAAGAACCGCATTTGAATATAATGAGCACAGAACATGATTGAAAGATGGGAAAAATCCAAAGATTTGATAAACATAAGGCTTATTTTTTATTTTTCAGCGATTGCTATTGCATGAGGATGCTATTTTTTTGCTTTGATGACACAGAATTGTAAAATATCGGTTCGGTTATGAACTTTATAAATGACTGGGAGCACTGGTTCAGAGGGGATCGTTCTCTAATCCAGGTCTAACTTACGGTCAGTAGATGATTGAATGAAATGTATGAATGAAGTCCGCCCCCTAAAAAGGGTTGTGACTCCTGAGTGTCTAACTCGTAAAAAAAATAAGAGGCTCAAAATTTCAGGTTAAATGGCTATGGCTTTTTTATAAGCAGGCTTTTCAATGACAATTGCCATTAGAAACAGCAATAATTGTAGAAAAGTTTAATTTAAAACTCTGAAATACAATTGGATGAAACGATATGAACTAGATACTTTATATCAAGTTTTCGGTATGAATTTTCGAACTTGATTTATGATAACCTGTCCTACTTCTCTGACAGCAAGAGATGCGAGGTGATAAGTGTGATAATATTTATTTCAATCCATATCCTTAATGATATTTATCCCGTCTAATAGTGCATAAACGACTGCTCAATTTTTCTATGCTAACCATAATAGAAAAACGTTTCCTTTCTACTTTTGACTTTGCTTGATCCATCCGTCAATCGCAGTCAAGCGTAGAAACTTTTGTGAGTGATTACAGTGAGGAATAGGATAGATATGAATATTTATTCTGAGGAGCCAGAATCTCAGAATCATATTCGTATCAATATTAGTTCACTGAAATGTGTGAATCTTTAATTATACAATTCAATGTTTGAATGAATCTGTTACTCAAATTTCATATATGAAATGGATATTTAATTAAAAATAATGCCTGATTTAAGAACTCACGATGAGTCTCCGGGAAAAATATTTGTATTTTATAATTGATATCGCTTAATAAATACGACGTAATAAAGAGTAAATACATTATCAATTTTTGAATTGAGTTAATAAATAGCTATAATTAACTGTGCACAAATTCACTCCTAACTAATTTGTGGAAAATGTGGCAATCTTATGATATCTTTTAAGTAAAATATAAAAGGAAGCGGAGACTCATCGCAGCTTTATAAATATACTGATTTTTTTTAACAAAATCATCTGCAGTATGTATGCTAAATGCAGATGAAATTTTATTTCTTACTGTAAAGCAGGCCGATTAATTTGACCGGAGAGCTATTTAAGGATATATACACATGCAAGAAATGCGATTTTAAACGTATGAAACTTTAACATTCCGGCCTCTCATCTAATGTTGAAATTATTTCGCTAGTGCTGCCATCTGTTGTCTACATTTTTAAACACTGTTCACATTCTTTAGATTCTTAAAGAGAAAGAAACATAAAAAACTTACAGGTTATTCTTCATATTTTTCTATTCTGCAGATAAATTATCTATGCTTTTTAGTATTCATTATTCTAATAATCTGTTTCTGACATTTTTTAATTATCTTGGTTAAAAATATAAAGTTCGATTAGCTCCAAGCTTAAGTGGTAAAATTTCTTTTGTAATTTAAAACACTTATTAATGTTTCACACGGAAAAATAAATGAAAAACTGAAAACAGCCTTTGATATTGTGAGGTAATATTAATTATAAAATAATTGAGTTTGAAAAATGTCATGATGTAACTTCACTGAATATTCGAAGTGTTAACTGATAAATGGATCAACTTTCATTTTCATGAATATTTTAAATTATTGATTTTAATTATTTAATATTAAATTTTTATGATATATTTTTGATTAGATCGCAAAAGTATTAATTGAAAATTAAATTTGGGTTTTTCATACGAAATATAATACATTTCTAATCTTTCCCGAAATAAAAAAAAAATCTTAAAGAATTTTATCTAAACGAAAGAAATATTGGACTGCAAAATAATTTTAAATTTAAAAAAAAAAATTTATCCTAAAGTCTAAATTTCTTTTGAATTGAATTTATATGGTATTATTCGATAAAGAAAGTTTAATCCCTCATCATTTCATATGCAAATTGATACTGAAGTATTGCTTTGCCTGTTTATTTTATAAATTTCATAAGTGTTTTCAATGGTTTAAACATTAAACTTAATTGCAAAAAATGATTTTTTCTCTCTTGATATTCCTTTTTAAACATTTTTAGAAAAATAAAGATTCCAATATACACTTAAAGCAATAAAATTAATTTAAAAATAAAATGAAAAATACATTATTTTGTAAATAAATAAATTTTCTTTCGAATAATATAAAACATTCTGACAATGTGCTTTATTTATACTTTTTTTTTTTTTTTTTTTTTTTTTTTGAATTTGGGAAGGAAAATACCTTGAGATTATAACTGAACATAATAGATCGTATGAAAATATGTTTGTAAATCATTAGGGCGCCTTTTTTGGTTTCAAACAATTTCATCAATAGCTTTTATTGTTAACAAAACGGATACACAATCAAAAAATATCTTGGATATTAAGAAAAAAAATTAACTATAATGATTCAGTGACTCTAAATTCAACTTAAACTAATTAAGGATTTTTAAATAATTGAAAAAAATTATTCATTAATGTTGATAGAATTTAAAAATAATTCACCAGATAATAATTTTCAGTATGGTAGAAAGGATATTACGTGAAAATTCCTATTTCAAAAAATGTAATGAGGTTGTATTCTTAAGGTAGGTAACTACTTTGTCAAATTGATTTTTTGCGAAACTATGGAATTTTTTATAATATTTTTAATGTTTGAATAGTTTTTTTATAACATCTTAGGAATTTCATTTTTATGCCTATTTTTTGGAAAATTAAATTCATTTTTTACAATTGCATAAGTTTTAATTATATTTCACATCTTAGATATTTTCTCCTTTTTTCTTCCTCTTAGAAGTTATTTTCTAATTTTTAATCGAATTTTCTTATTAAAAACTTCATGAATTAAAAACTAATGCATATTTTCCCGTAAAATTTGTTATGACAATTTCTCAGGAAAGAAATAGAATAATAAGTAATATATTCAACTAGAAAATAAATAATATATTCTTTTAGAAATTTTTGCATTTGTTTTAATGCTTCACGATGTGAAAAAAAAAAAAAAAAAAAAAAAAACTGAAAACTTCATATTATTTTTAACTCGAACCCTAATAGTTAAAGAACGGATAAATACAGCTTACAGATATAATACAGAATACAGCTTATTTTTTAATTCAGAAACAAGATAATATGTTTCTTAAGTCACCTGTATAATTTTAAGCATATCATTTAAATGCTATATTTTAGTTTCATAGAAATTTTTTCCAATCTCTTATACAAAAATTCAATATATATATATATATATATATATATATATATATATATATATATATAGAACGAGTTTTGAATTTCAAAAAATTCATTGCTAGTTTAGTTATAGGTCTTAAGGAATAAATTTATTTATTTATTTATTCTTTCTCTTTATTTGTTCTTTGTTTCTCATAACTCCTCTGTAAAAATTTCATCCAAAAACTATAAATGAAGCATAAAAAATGACTCATAATTATATGAAAGAAAATAAATATGGAGAATATTACACATTTATCTGAATTTTGACATTTTTGTTTTCATTTGTCAAATGTTTGCATACTCATCATACGTGGTTTTATTCGTCAAATGTTTACATAGTCATCATAAGAATGTTTTCATACTTCAAATGTTTACATAGTCTTTATAAGAATGTTTTCATTCGTGAAATATTTACATACTCATTTCCAATTTTTTTTTCTCAGGAAACGGATATGGAAGCATTTGATGAATGACACAATTTATTTGAATTGCACCAGATCCTCATAAAATGGAGCTCATCTCTAGAATATGACTTTGAAATTCTAATCTTTCAATTTGAAAACTTCATTTCGAGGTGCGCAGCTTTGTAAAGAAGTTTACGTCTATGTTCAGACTGATAAAATTTAGTTAATATGGTAATTTCTTAGTTTAAGACATGGTGACAAGTTATTGCTGTAGATTCCAATGGCTAAAGATTAAATTTCTCATAGAAACGTTATAAGCAAGAATTGAAAATAAACGTCAACAAGTTAAAATATGATGAAGTAATTTTTATTTTAGTTTAGTGAACATGATCTATTGCTTATTGCAAAATGTGAAATCAAAAGATATGATGTATCTAACAGTATTCTTCTTTTACCAATTAAGTGAAAACAGAATTGCAGCAAGACAAATCAAGGTATTCTGAAGGACAAAAGTTCAAAAGCCCAAACTAAATTAAAGCCAAATCAAATTACGGAATAACTGTTTAGCTTATGCAAAAGTTTATTACTTCCATACTTATGAAATAACCAACTTCTTCAAAAAATCACTCAGCGGAACGATAGTATCTGAACTTCATGACATACAGTTTTAACAAAGAGTTTCATGGCATGAGTCACCTTTAAACAGAAGATATTACCTCCCTCACATTCCTTAGATCGGACCAACCACTTCTCTACAGACCATGGATACTAATTAAAGATATTAAGGGGAGCTTTGTCCACTTCCTTTGCATTCACAAAACAGTTGCCTCTTACGCAATCAGGTTAAATTAACGGTTATTCTCTTGATATGAAGAAAGCCAGTCAATGTGCCGTTATGACAAAGACATAGTATGCATGAAGTCCCGCGGTCTCGTGTGGGGGTTCTTGCAATTGTCTGCATTCAACCTGACGGCGCCTTTCACCTTGAAATAACACCTCTTTGACTTGCAGTTGAATAAACTCAGCATTCCTGCTCGATTCTTCATTAAAAAAATATTGGATATATTACAGAGTATGTCTTTTACCGGCTATTAGGTGATGGAGTTTTTCTAAACTATTTTATATTAACGTCATATAAAAAAAGTTTTGTAATAAATAATAATTGAGTCGAAATATTTCCATTTTGCCTTCTAATAATTTCTAAGGAGTTAAAGAAATACAATATTAACCTGAAATCATATCTTCTTACTTTCTTCATACAAAATTTAAAGAAAGCATTGTCAAAAAATATGAACGCGAGAGTTTTATATATTGCAATGTTTTAGACTTAAGCGATTTAAAGAAACACAGGTTTGGCACTGTGTTTATATATTTAGAGACAAGGATAAAACCTAGCCTTTACTTCAAATCTTTGTATTTCTATCAAATTTTGGAGCGCAATTTAATCACAATAAATCTATCGGTCAAGTTCTATGGATATAACTTTACATGATAACTACAAAACGGACAGTTTAGTTTCGTTGTATTTAAATCCCGTTGTAAAGGAACATTAGGGCTATTTTGGGACAGTCCTCATAATTTTGAAAGGCGGTCAGATGACGAGGATAACACCTGAGCTAACATCCCTTTCCACACCACGCCACACCAGCGTAATGAAGTTTGGCCTGATGGATGTAACCTGCAAACAGACCTACTTACAAGGTAGTTCTTTGTGATCACCAATATTGAATAGTTTTTATTGGCTTATTAAGATAAGACCACAGAATAATCAACATAAGCAATAAAAGATATTTTAATAATAAGAGCACACACCAAATTCATGTATCTAAGTACAGTACAATCCCGAGTATGTGGCTGAAGAGCAGGATAGATAACAACAACAACAACAACAACAAAAACCCGGATAGATCAGAATATTATAAACTTATTTCTTTGCCCAATATCAGATGATAAAGTTTTTATACCCAAAAATCACTGATATAATATATATTTTTCACTTCTTATTAAACACTAAACCTTCTATTCATCTCCAGTCATGTAGAATATGAACGCTGCCTGGTGAATCATAGAAACAGTTGCCGGTAAAGCGTTGTATTAAAATAAAAAGCTTTGTTCTAGTGGTTTCTATACTACATTGCGCGTTCCAATTAGTTTTAGTTCTTAGTTATAATTACATTAACGTCCCGTTTTAAAGTAACATTAGGGCTATTTAGGGATATATTGGGAAGGATCTCGTAATTGTGAACCTCTGTCAGATAACAAGGACGACACCCGAGATGGCCTCCTCCCTCTCCCCACTACATTACACCAACGGGAAGACGCTTGGGCAGACGGATTTAACATGGAACAGACCCTCTTTCACGAAGGTTTTTCAGTGGAATAGGGTCTCAAACCTGAAAACCCTACAGCCCACAAGCCGAGACCTTACCATCAAGCCAACACGTCCCCTATAAAACGGACATGGCTATATTAATTTGGCAAGCATATTTAATATCTAATGTGTAGATTTCTGTCAAATTTGAAGCTAAACTAACCAAAGGGGTTGACTTTTTGCCAATCTATACTTTCACAAGCATATTTTTTTGTCGTGTCCGTGTTTCCACGGAAAAGGGGTGCAGTAGCTTCTGAGGGTATAGACCCTTGAGCACCCAGAGGGCAGAAGTCTGACTTGTAGTTCAAATGAAGATGACACACACACATTCGCTTGCACAACCCCTTTTTACAGGGGGGCACATTCACATGCCTCGCAGACAGAACACAGAGTAACAACCATGCCCAAACCGGGACTCGAACCCGGGACGCCCAGACCACGGGGAAGACACGCTACCCCTGTGCCAGGAGCCGGCTCACAAGCATGTAAACTGGTTCATACAAAAACCTTTGAACATTGTTTAAAAATGCCAGAGGCTTCCCTTATGCTCTTATATGAGCTGAAGCTACAATAACCCTCACAAAAAGGATTTGTTATCTAATGAAGAGTAAATTATGAACAAATTCGAACTCCAAGCAAATAATTTAAATTATATTAATATTGTTCCTGAATTCAAAAAAACAAAACAAAATTTAAACATTTAGATATCAAAAGGTTATACATGTAGCAAGGATAGATTTTTGGTTTGCATTTAGTAATCATGGAACTTTAACCTACCACCTCATTAAAGAGTTCACTTCACCTAGGCGCAGAAAGAGTTTAATTAGAGGAGATTGATTCTTGATAGATGCTCGTTTTATTTCTTTTAATGGAGGAGCCAACATTAGGATAATGAAAGGAATGATACTCGATTGAATTCAAATGGTTGATAATGAAAGTGCGAGCAATCGTTTATTCAAGTTTATTTAACACAACATCTACGAGAAAAAAAATCCATGCCAGACGAAGAGGCTATTGGAAGGGTAGCCATATTACTGACTCTTCGTCCCACCCGAAGGCACACAGAAATAAAAACTGATTGACCGGACGGCTGCTACAGCAACACTGACGGGAACTGTGGTTGAGTCCTAAGGCCACAGTACAAACCTTCCCATAGGAAGTACGTCCCGTCATCGACGGAGGAATCAGATTCCCCTCCTTTATTGTACCCACCGGGTTGGCGAGACCCAACCACCATGCCGGAAACATCTCTTCCCCAATATGATGTGTCTCCCCGAGGGTCTGTCGGAAGGGTAATAGTTATACAGAGTGGTCATCCAGAGAAATGTTACAGAAATACAGATTTCTATTTTAAAAATGAGAAAACTTTTCTCAAACATGGCAACAAATTAATAAAATCGAATGACTGATGTCATCTAATAAAAATGTTAAACTTTTTGAACGAGTTCATTAAACTTTGGTCTTTTGAAAAGGGATATTTAATATCAGTGACCAAAAACGAGCCACACCCCCATTGTTGAGCGTCCAGGGTAACACGGAAATCGGATTGTTGCTATTGCATAACTGTATATTGACGAGAATGGCCCCCATTATGGTAAAGCCCAAACACAATGATCCGTCTATATGATAACTAATTTTTATGCTTTTTCCTTTATACGGACCTAAGATGTCGCCAATATGAGCCAAACGCGACTGCGGTCGCCAATTGAAGCGAATAATAAAACAAATGCCACCAATGTGAACAAAACGCGAGTTTTAGTTTTAGTTAAGTTTAGTTATTTTAACGTCTCGTTGTAAAGCAACACTAGGGCTATTTTGGAACAGATCTCGTAATTTTGAACCACGGTCAGATGACGAGGACAACACCTGAACTGGCACCCCCGTCTCCACATCACACTACACCAGCGGGAGGACGTTTGGCCTGACGGATTTAACGTGCGAGAGACCCCCCCCCTACACGACGGTTCTTCGGTGGAATTGGGCCTCGAGCCTGCAACTCTCCGGTTCCGAACCTGACACCTTACCACCAGGTCACTGCAACCATGAACAAAACGCAAATAAAGACGCCAAACGAATAACATGAATTTGATGAATTTAAATGTTAAATTTGCCGTAATTTGGCATTTTTGACGATTTCCCCCTTTTTTTATTTGGCAATTTTTTTTTCTTTATGCCAGTATAACGAAACATTACCTTTATTTAAACAATTGGGTATACTTTACTTGTTGAATGGAATTTCAGCACCATTTTTCAAAGATGTGACTGACAGCCAATGCAATTAATGTGAAAATAAAAAGAACTGCGATTGTAGAACAGTGGAAATTTTAACTAAGAGTTATTTTTAGATAAGATTTTTAAAATAACTCTAAAAATAATAAATAACTCTTCATTTGATAATAAAAAATTAACTGAGATCTAATTAAAAAATATTCAAAAATTAACTACTTATAGCTTTTTTTGCATGCCCCACCATAATCGAAAGCTTTATTTTTATTTTATTCCATATAATAACTTCAAAAAAATGCTTCAAGCTCTGGAGCACATAAGGGCAAGTCATTTTGTCTTATAAATTGATTGTTTTTTTGCTTTTAGATTATTAGTGACTTTTATAGAATTTAATTTAAAAAATTCACCAATTTAATGCACAAACTTGGTATGCTAAAATATGAAGAGGAATGGTAAATAAACAAATACACAAAATGGCGATTACAGTTTATTCAAAGCAGATACAAATTTTTTCAGATTAAAATTGGGGCCGTCCTAGTCTTTTGATGTCCGGTTATTTTAGAAACGATAAGTCTTATGACGGTTAAAAGTAAGAAACAAGACACCAACTTTATTTTATTCAAAAGAGAAACAAATTCAGGACAAAGCATAAAATCGATTTGATCTAAATAACTTGGGACATCCGGTTACTTTATTTATGATGAAACAATTAAAGTTAAGAATTGGAACAGTGATTTTATTTTTAAGTTAAACAAAATATTAAATGGGTACAATTTCAAATAATTTGATATAATTTTATGTATGATGTGTCTGGTGATGACTCATGGCAAATTTCGAATGCATCAATTTATGAAATGTTAGTCTAATGTATGGTTATATATTCACAGACTACAAGAACTGGACCAGATACATTATTTTTAGTTGTATCAACATTCACCCTCAATGGAAAATTCTGATCACATATTCACAAATTTCACCTCTATTGCACTCGGAAATGTAATATATATTTCGAATCTAATTATATTAACAAATGCCTTCCCCACTATATCACCATGCCACTTGGAAACACACCGACAGGAATAACCCTGAAGCACAGCTGGGCCAAAAAGGAATGGCTCAAATTGCTGATAATTAAACACTCTACATGTGGCAAACTCTCGCATTGAAGTGACATTCTCATTCTAGTTTCTGTTGATTGATAAATGCCCACAGAAAAATGCCCGGTCGCATGGAAATTGAATATTCATCATGCATCGGCCTCTTTTGGTTCGAAGTTGGTCGCAAGAAAACAGGGTGCGCGGATCAGAAGTGGCCAGAGCGTTTGCGGCCTTCCAGTGTCTTAAGTCGTAATGACCTAAAAAAATACTTTTTCATAATTAAATATTGCACAACTGGAAAGAATCTGAAATATGATATGAAAAATTACCTAATGGGTCAATGCTAACAGCAACTTTAGTTATGAGACATTTCTAGCGCTTTACTGATGATAGTGGTTTAAGAGTAAGGTAGCAAGTTGAGATGAAATATTTGAACGAAATCAAATAAAAGATTTTAAGGAACTAAGTTTTTTTTTCAAAAATTTAAAAGCATTGTATAAAATGAAATACTTAGCTTTTTAGATAGTAGAATTTTCAATTTTTAAACAAATGTTACATTCAATGTTAATGAAGGATTAAAAAAAAGTATTTTTAACTGTAAAATAATTCCCTTAATAGACAAGAATACATTTTTTTCTAATGAATATGCAAATTCAGTTCTTTAGTTTCATCAATTTTAATAGAATTCTTTTAAATTTCTTTTAAAGAAAGATAACAGTTCCGTTAGCTTAGAATAATAAAAATTTGAATAATTTTTTTGCACTGTAATAACAGTTTTCATTTAAAATTTTTATAAATTGTACAACGGTTTTAGTATAAATTTAGAATAGTTAAATCTATTGAATGCATCGGTTATAATATAAATATCACTCAAAATATATTTTGGCAAATAGCACCGATTAAAAATGAAGAAAATCACAGAGCTTAGAATGTAGTTTCAGCAGGCTTAAGAATTTTGTAATCAAAATTTTGAGTAGTTCAATCAAGTTTGTAGAGTTTGTAAAAATCCTATATCATCCTATATCTATTAGATAAATATTGTACGATTTTCCTTGTATACTAATATGATCATATCACTTGAATTCCTTTTCCCTAACTCACATCGTATTCAGTTGTTTATTTAAAATAGGGACACGTAAGAGATTAACTTCGGTATCAAAACGTTAGTTCTGGATTTTAAAAACTTTAAAATTTTTTAAATCCGGAAAGAATTTAATATCTAAGGAATTTTCTTCCTCTTTCTTTGTCTATGTAGATAATACGGACATAATAATAAGATCCACATAGTTGCATAATCTTGAATGAAAAATTATAAAGTAGTGACAAATCATTATATTCTGTCTCTGATTATTAAACTGTTCAACTATTATCAACTTTAAGGTACTCGATTTTTTTAAATTTAAATTTCTGAAACTGTAAGCATCCAGGATTAGAGAAAAGATAGAATATCTAATATACTAGCTGGTACTCGGAGCGTTGCCACGGCCAAAGAAATAATTTTGGAAATATCGTTTGAAATTAGAAATATTGTTGACTTAGGGATGACAAAAAGAATAATACTTATTCTATTTTTTATTTTTAAATGCTTTAGGGTAGACGATGTTTTTTTTTCTATCTACAGGAAAAACAAATAAATTTCATGGCTGTCTGACATACAACGGGCCCAGTGAAAAACATGGATGGCAGCGTATACAACAAGAAAAAACAAACATTCATTTTTATGTATTAGATAAAATAATTAAAATATGCTTATAACCATTATCAAACTAATGTAAATGCCTGTGAATAAGGGCCACATTCAAATACGCTTCGTATGCATTAATATATCAAATATATCAAAGCTACAATTTTTTTTCATACAAAAAGTATAAATCATGGTAGTAGGACGTAACTTTTGTTAAATCGTATACCTCTTGAAGTTTTGTCAAAAGCTTAAAATGTCAGACTTCGCAGACTTTCAAATGTAGGAGTCCGACTGTGATCGAATCATCTCAAATTTAAGGCATTCCTAGAAATACAGTGTATAAAGTCATGACAATCTATATACAACACTGCAAGACAAAATAATGGGCGGAAAAAAGCTGAGTGAAAGAGACCGATTGATATTGAAAGTGACTGTAATGTTCAAAAAAAAAAAAAAAAAAAAAAAAGAAAGAAAGCAGCATCAGTCACAGTAGAGCCTTTACCATCATCTGTATTCATTCATATCAATAATTACAGTAAGGAGACACTTTAATCAACAGAAAATTCAAGGCAAAATAGCTATTTTGAACCACTTGTCACAAATATCAACACAAAATAGTCTACAGTGACATTAAAATCGCAAAATCTTGTGGATTTATATTCGAGAATGAATTATATGGACAAATAAATTATCTTTAACATTTCTCACAATAGGATGGTTACAGGCTTGACGAACCCCCTACATGAGCGTATAACTGTGATTGTCTCCTTTCAACAGATTATGGAAATGGATCTGTCACGATACGGAAAGCCTTGTCTTGCTTTTCTGCTGGCCCAATCGTAACCCTGAAAGGAATGCTCACTGGATAGAAATAGAAAGAGTTTTCAACTGACTAAGATCCATTTTATGATGCAATTTTCATTTCCTGCAGGAGATGGAATTTTCGAAGATGAAAATGCTTCTATTCATGCAGTAGAACTTGTCAGAAGAACACTTGAGATGAAGTGAGAAGTGTACCATGGTCAGCATATTCCTCTAACCTCAGAAATATCGTGTCTTTAAAGTTTATTTTAGATAATTCAATTGGGAATCAGTATTCACCACCAGCGATTCTTTCGGAGTTTTCATAATAACTCTTTAAACAATGGTACAACATTCCTTTAAGTACTATGCAGAATTTGCATAATTCAAAATCAACGCAGTAATAAATGGCAAAGGTAGACTAAGGCAACGCATTCCTAAATTCCTTTCCAGTATCGTCACTAATTTGATACCTAACTGTGTATTAGAGAAACAATGCATAGTTCCTTCATAAGAGGAATTGTATTGAATAAACATTTCATCATATTTTAACTGAATACCGAATTTTTTAAGCCCGTCTCCAGTATTTTTTTCATCCATCTCATATAGCCTCTCACCAAATTGTTAAGAGATTATTATCATCCAAAGATTTTCATATTTTTACATGCAATACAACTTTTATATATATTTAACTTTTCAGCAATTTCTCTTTTTTTAACGTCTTTTTTGAAAAAAAAATCTTTCGTTTTCAACTATAGTTTAATTGTTTTAAATTGGAATACACGTAACTATTTCATTTTATGTAAGGTGTTTTTAAAAATTAACAATGCTCTACGTTATGGTAAGGCATTATAGTCAAAAATTCTAAACAGCCAATCATCTTAAAATTTCAGATAGGTTTAAAATATGGTTAAAATGGTCAATAAGAAGCGATACTGTTCTTAAATATATATTATGTTATCTTTATTAATGTAGATGCATATTAAGTTGAAAGCTAAGTTGAGCAAAAGAGGAGGTGATATTTCGAATAATATCACACTAGATTCATTTCACAATATACTGAAGCTAATGCAAAACATGCCATAATCTGGAAGTATATATGAAAGACC
>JAPMOQ010001481.1:0-24751 GCA_026543055.1 Argiope trifasciata | reverse complement strand
TAATTTAGAGCGTGTGACGGATGAAAAGGAAAGGATTCATCCGTCCTTGCAATTCAAAGAATTTAACTAATGATAAGGTGTAAAGCTTTTAGAAGTCTCTTTTGAGATTGAGCTGCTTTAATTTCGATTGAACTTCGTCTATAGGAAGGAAATTAAATTAAATGTTATCAGGAATTCAACAGAAAGTCGAGCTAATCAACGATATCTTATATATAACTTGTTTTAATTACTAACGACAACTTTTATTCGTTCAAATAACATTTTCCTTAGCTTTTCAAGTTAATATTACATAATTTTGTTTTATTCTTGTACTCTTAAATATTAACTAATTAATGTTTACTAATAATGAGTATATAAGCAACCAATAACTATTAATATATTAACATACATATATTAATAATTCATTGGTTACTTATAAGTATTAATGCAAAGTGCAAATAAGAAACTATTTTAACGATACAAAATATTATATATTGTGTCTGTTTAGTCTATTAATGGATTAAAAGTTAGATTATATTAATTTATTCATTGAGCTAATAGACATATAGAGTACAATGTTCTACATATACGATTTCAAAGAAAAGTTTAAATTTTTTGCGATATAAATTGACTATCAGCTATCATGAGTTAATTTAAGGCGTCATCTCAATGACTTCGTATTTGAAGCTCCATGATTCAAAAGGATACTTTTGCTAAAGATAGATACTGAATTGATCATTATCCGATTTAAGAAACTGAAGAAATTTCTAAACCATGAATCTATGATGCATTTCTTCTTTCTAATAATCGAACCAAGTTCATTAAGTTAGCATTGATATCTTTTGTATTCCTTTATTTTACTGCATAATTTATGTTTATTATATGCATTTGTGCAGAAAAGGGGAACATAAATACTAATTTCAAGATTCCATTAATTTTGATATACAACCAAAATTATAAATTTGTTTTGGTTACATGGGAAGTAGTATAAAGTTTAAGTTTTGAAAAATAATATAAAACTTGCAATAATAAAATGTTTGAATTCAAGTCTCCACATTTAACGTTTTTACCATTCTTATGTACATTTAAAGTCATACGAATCAATTATGTAACAAAGTAACCCCTCTCAAAATGGAACGGCCATTCTACCAATGACTGTTATGCAGTATTGATTCTCGTTATTTTCTAAATATGGATGCTGTTTATTTATAAATTTATCAATACCATGTTTCACGTGTTTTAATAATATATACTATTATATCTGTCGATATTCTTGGTTTTCTGAATGGATTTCTGGCAATCTTAACAATTATAAAGTTACTTTTACAAATTTTGTATATTATAATTATTGAAATCCTCTATTAAATTATTTTCATGACTATTAATTTCTCGCTTGATTCAAATTATTTGTTAATGTACTTGGTAACAACATTAAGTAGAACATTAATGAATTAATTCCCTTCTTGATACTGTTATGAAGATTTTAACTTTGATTGTTAAATTGTTTTCTTGATTTAATGTAAAAGTGTTCATTTAAAAAATTGGTTTTAATTTGCTATCTTGGTAATAAAGAAAAAAACAGAGGAATTTTTTTTTCTCTATTCTTGTATATTCTAAGTAGCAAACTCCACTGTAAATTCATTTCTCTAATATGAGATTTTAAAAGTCAGCAACTTTTAATCGACTTTAATTAACTTAAAATACATTTGAAAGAGAAATAGCACAAAGTTTAGCGAACTAAAAACTTCAGAAAATGATATTCAATGTCATTACGTCATTCTTTTGCATCTAATAAAATTTAAAAAAAAAACAATTTAAGCTGTTTTCATTCTGAATTAATTTCTGAGTTTCATTTTTGAACTAATTTTTGAACTTTTTTATATTAATTCTATGCTACCTATAGTATATTATCTATACTATACTTAATCTATGCTATGTATTTCAAACAATACTATCATAATTATTATTTTCATCTAATTTTTAATAATGTGGATTCGAGAATTATCTTACAAATTTGCCATTTTTAATCGGTTAAAGATTTAAGGTTTTGATTCCTTTTTATTAAGTTTTAAAATTTTGCATTTTAAAAAATTCCATGTTGTCTAGGTAATTACAATTTATATAAAAAGTTTCTAAGTTGCCTGATTTGGTTTTTATTTTATGCTTACATGTTCATTTTTAAGCGAGTTACAGATGTTACTACTTAGCATTATTTAAAAAAAGTGCTGAATTTTTCACTTGTTCAAAATTTTAAATGAGTTCCCTTATGCGCAAAATGTTTCTCTGTTGGCAGAACATTGAAACCAGCATACAATTACAAATTTAATGTGATTATTCATTCACTTTTCATGGTTTTCGATGGTTGAATTAATATTTTGCATCATCTGGTGAAATTTCTCCTAAGCTAATGAAATCATTTTAATCTGCTAACAAATACACATGATTCTTAAATTTATACTATTTAATCATTTGCCTCAAAATAATGTACAAATATTTATTTGTTTTTTATAATTAAAACTTTATCGTAATCGGATATTTGAATATCAATAGCAAAATATATCATATTCAAACATTTGTTTTAATATTCATGTTTTCAAGCTTCTTTTAAAAAAAATGTTTTGTATAAATCTTGTATGATTTTTTCTAACAATATGTATAAAAAAAACCTAACCTTTAGGTCATTATGTCCCATGAATGAAGTCTATACGCAGCAATTCAGATAAAAGTATTTGATTTTATTCTTCCAGCGGAAATCATAAAATAATTGTAAATCGAGAAATATATGATACAATAACGTTATATAACAAATCTAAACTGTAAAAACATGAATGATATCTTGACTCTATAAATAGAAATAAGTTTAACACCTAAATTTGATAGCATAAGCATAATAAAGTCGGCAGAATAACAGTTACTTACATAATTTCTTTTAAAAATTGATTGTAATTCTTTTGTTTTAATTTTATGAAAATTAATCTATTTTCGTGTAGGGGAATAGATAATTTGCTAATCAAGGATGTACACAAATTTTAACCTAGTTTTTCTTTTTTTCTTTTCTGGAAATTTTGTTACAGAATTTAAAAGTTTGAAATATATCCGAGGCTCTGTTAAAATTTTCGCCGGCTTTCATTATCCTAGGAAATAAATTCTGCTATCTCTAATATTTGAAATCTGCTTTAGGAACAATATAATTTTAAATTTTCCCTACATAATCTCTCAAGGGACAGTTCGGATTCCTTTTTTTGTCATTTGCACTAGACAACAACATTTTTGCAAAATACAAAAAATTATTATTCAGAATAGTTGTCCTGGTAAAGTTTTATTTAATTTTTGCTGCAAAATATTTTCTGGAAGCATAGTAACTTGTCTTTTCTATTTGGTTGAATTTTAATGAACTTGACTGAATTTTAATGATTTGTGCCCTTATATTTTCTGTCTTTTAACCAGCTAAATAGAAAATTATTTAAACCTGCAAAATATATTTATAACAAATCACCGAAAATAGAAACTAAATTAAAATTCGTTTAAAGGTAATATTCCGTCTTTCTTTTGAAATGAGGTACTCATTGATGTTGTTGCAAAATATTAAAAACCATGTTGACATTCATTAACAATCCATACTATCCATACATTATCGAATTTATTTTATATAAATGACATCCTTCAACTTGAAATTTTTTTAAACCATACATTAGAAGAAAAATTAACTTTAAAAACGGGAAACAAAACTAATTTATTTACTCTATTTACCTTAACATATAAATTCTGCAGTCTTGTTTTGTAAAAACCTTGAAATGAGGAAGAGATGCTTCCAGCATGGTGGTTGGGTATACAAGGTAGGTATACAAATAGGCTGGAGATCTGGTTCCTTCCATCGATGACGAGACATACCACTTCGAGAAGGGTTTTACTGTGGCCAGTGATGACCTTTAGGTCTTAACCACAGGTTCCGCTAGTGTTGTTGTTGCGGTGGTTCGGTCATTCAGTTTTCTTTATCCTTATGGCTTCAGGAGGGTTGGAGAGTCAGTAGTATGAATTATCCTAGTATGCTAGAAAACTCTATATACTATATTAAAACATACTAAACGTAAAATAAAGAAACTCTTGCTTCTCAGTTATTCCATACATACCCTGAAATCTTTCTAGTTGCATTGGTCATCTATCCAAATTACTAGATGTTATACAACATTTTGCCATTATTACAATGTCATGCATCCTGGAACTTCAAAATAATTACTTTTTACTGCTGTATTTAGATTATAAATTTATCATTAATAAAATAATTTGTAAAATACATTGTTTAAAAATAATTTAACAAAATGCTTTTCTTAGAAATAATTTAATTAAATGTTAAATGTTTTAATTAAAATGACTTTTAATCAAAATAGTATATGCAATGACCTAAATAAATGAAATATTCGTTATTTTGATTTAAACATGGAAGTTATTTGAATATATTTTATTTCGTTCGTCATTCTATACAATGACAAGTAACTTCTATGCAAAGTGTAGGAGCTATGGTTTCATGTATATTACCTTGATTTTTTTTCTAACACTATATCTTTTTCTTCCACTTTTTTTTTGACTGAGTAATTTTGTTGAATAATTCATGTGTCATTATTGTGTATTTTGTATAAATTGTAGTAAGTCAAATTTTATACCTGAATCGACTTAATCTCGTCCTTGTTAACTCTTTGTAGCTTTCTTCTCAATCATCAATTTTCTTAATTAATTTAATTTTGAACTTTAAAATTCTTATTTAATCATTATTAATGAATTTTTGAACTTTTCAATTCATATTTCCCAACTTCTTACTAACAGTTAATCAAATCTAATGATTTATAACAGTATCATGCAATGGATAATCGGAAATCAATATCCGAATATTCCAGACATGTAAGCTTATTGGATGTAAACTGACTTGTATAAGATTTAACATCTATCGAATAAGACAATATACATTATATGTCCCTTAAACGATTATCTAAACCGTTAAATTTCAAAGTGAGCTATTTGTCAATACATCTATCCTGAACCTATGGAATTCCTAATAATTTGCTCTTTAAATTATTAAGTAGTTGGGCAGGTATAATATAAATTTATTTTGAGAACGTGTTCCTCAATTATTTGAGATAGTAAAAGAAATTACTATTTTATAACTTTTTGAGCAATATATCATTTAAGTTACAAATTAATCCTTATAATAAAACGTATTAGGGTCTCCCCAAATGGAAAGAACAATTTGGTTACACGAGACTTTATATACTTATACAATTTTCATATTTTTTTTACAAATGGCTAAAAATATTGCACAGAAACGTTTTGTGACGGTGTGTCGTAGAGTAAAACAAACATGTCGGAACAAAAAATGTGGTACTATAAATTCTTCTAAACAGGCAAAATTTTCTAATCCAATTTTCTTTGCCAGAAAATTTATTAGATAATAATCATGTGTAATGTGCGAAATAACAGTAAATTAGAAAGTGAAATAACATCACATATATTGTTAAATGTATTAGGTTCGTGGTGTATCCTCCTGCTCTATATTTATTATTCAACTCAGTGAAATTCAAGAAATCTGCTGATTGTGGCGCAGACAAAATCCCACATATTCTTCATGATACTATAAATGTTAACTCCAATAATACCAGAAATTTCTTAAAAACTATAATTCCAAACAATAAATCTATTAGGAAAATATATGGCCTAATGTATAATAATAAATGTTGAATAATATAATAATAGTTTGTATAATAATAACAATACAATGTTGCTGGGATGAAGTGAGTGGACTTTTTTCTCTTGAGAAAGAATATCTGTGTGATTACGCTTCTAGCTTCGTTCCGGCCATTCGTCTCGTTAACTGCTTGACATGCAGTGTGAGAAACCGACAATACCTGTGTTCTTTTATTTTCTATGTTTAATAAATGTGCTGTCTTCAACAACTGAACATATTTATTAAAAATTAACAACAAATGTTTGATAACTATAATAGGTATAAATAAATGATTGACATAAGCCACGTTCAAAGATAAGTTATTCTTTATCAGCCTTTGCTATTTTTTTAAAAACAGAAATTTGATCAAATTGTCTAGAGTATTCAGAATATCCGTTCCTATATCATGATCCTTCACCGAAATTTGATCAATATTTGATCAATTATCATCACTAAGAACACTTGCAAGATGGTCTCTGAATCTTCGCTGCTCCCATTAGCACGCTATCATAGCTATAACATTAAAAGAATCTGAAATATTAGCACATCTAGGAGTTAATTTAATCAAACCAATCAAATCAATCAACTAAAGAAAAGAGAAAGGATGGCTTTTTTTTTCTGAATGATCAAATGAAGATTTTGCAATAAAAGAAATCTTTAGAAGAAGAAACACATTCAGAACAAATCCATTAATGAAAAATACAATATCTTTATTCATTATTGATATTGAAAAACAGGAGTGAAATCCCATTCTTAAATGACTGTCGGACAACAGAGAGTAGAACATATAATCATGATATTTTAATTTTAATTTTCATTGAATGTTTTTATTAATCTAGAATAGCGTATTCATGTAACATTTTAATGGGTTTTCTATAAATTGTCATTAGTATTATAAAATAATATGTGCAGTGAAATTAATATAATGTCCTTAATAGCACAATAAAATAAAAAGTATTTATAAAAATTAATTCTTTAAAAACAGATATGTTTGAACAAAAAATCTTACAAATCTGAATTAAATGGAATTGCTAAAATATTTATTCCAACTTCCAAACATATGCAATTAAGGGAGGAACAAATTTTAGATGTGAAATATTATATAGTCAGGTTATGTAGCTCCATCACTGAAAGTGAAAACAATTTTTAAAAAAAATATGGTGACTCTGAAAGTGTTAAAATGCTTTCTAGTGTTTCAATTTAACACTAGAAAGTAAAACAAACATGTGATTTGACAGTTGATTTTAGATTGCACATAAATTTAATATATTGTATTATACGGCATTTGTGGCCACCGGTATCGCAAGGATTAATGTTTGCCGAAAATTTCATTTAAAGCTCTTATATAAATGTTGGTTTTCATATCAATAGCAGTAAAATGTTCATTAAACAAGTTTCGATCGACGTTTAGTACATACCATTCTAGAAGCTTATAAATAGAACTGCAATGTATTTGAATTTCAACATCTTTATGTTATTTCATCTAAAAATCTATTAAAATTTTTATTGCCTTTGATCACTGAAATATGAAACATTGATTCTCTGTATGCACAAAGTAATTTTTGGAATCAATTTTTGTTATGTTATATCTATTCGTATTTTGTCATTTGTATACTTTCTTCCAATTGATTTCAGTTTAGTTTTTTATTTTTATTTTTAAAATGAAGTCTACCTATACTTACATCAAACCGGAAAGTGGTCTAAGTGTTAAGGTGTTGACAGAGTTGAAAATGAGTCTCAATTAATTATGATTAGCTTAGTAATTAGCTAATAAGTAATAGATAAGTGATTAGCTTTGTCAAAAATACGTCAAATTGGCGTTATTTGCTTGGCGAATATTGTTCACATTGGTGGCATTTGTTTTATCCTTCGCTTCACTTTTCGATTTGACTCGTGTTTGGCAACATCTTATGCTCGTTTAATGGAAAAATACCCAAAAAAATACCAAATGAAATAGGTACAAACGATACTGTGGGTATAATTAAAGACTTTATTCAAAGTATGCACCAGAGGCATGAGCACAACGATCCTATTAATTAACGAGCTGGAGGATTCTTTCTTCCCAAATCTTTGTGGCTGTAACGAGACCCAGACCTTCACAGCGTCCTTGAGTTCTCCGTCTAAGGCCCGCTACTGGTTGAATTCCTCAAGTACAGAAGAACCATTAACTTCGATGCCCCGAGCACTCCGAAGACTAGGCTGGTTTATCCCAGAAAAAAGCTCCTAACTACTCATGGAAGGTTTGTTTCTGCCCCATGCTGACGCGCAACCACATATTTCCAGGGTCACACACGATGAACTTGAGAAGTTCCAGTTGGAGAGGCTCTACCATCCCTCTACAACTCGAACATGACGCCATGTGATTTCAATAATTTTGTTCCCTGTCCACTTGTTTCAACTCTGAAGATAAAATCAAGGACGCTGTGAAAGACTAAGTCCCGCCATGGTCACATGAATTCGTAGAACAAATAATCCTTCGGGATCGTTATGCTCATGCCTATGGTGTATACTTTGAATAAAGCCTTCATTTATACCAACAGTGTCATTTCGTACCTTTTCATTTGAATGCTCCTTCTTATATTAAACATTTTTCATGACACAATCCCAAATATTTATTTGGCGCATTTATATTCCATTTATTTCAGCTTACTTTTGCAATATCAGATAATCTCTAACATTTTAAGAATTTCATATTTTTAACAAAGAAAAGAGAGAGATTTCTCGTTAAACTTCTCTTTGCATTCATTTTTATATAAATGTTACTGTATATTTTGAGTTTATGCATGTAAGAAACTATTTTTCCTTCTTTATAAAATTTTCTGATTTTTTTTTTTTTCGTTTATAATATATGTGAGTTGAGAAATTGAAATTCCGAAAATCCTCTGTTGAAGATATTTCGGAGAAAAGATATGATTCTTAGAACTTATTTATCAAATCCAGATATTCGATTAAATTTACATTCTCATTTAGAATTTTTTTCCCTGGAAATTCAATCTAAAGTCTTAGCGATCATTTCAAACTCTTAATATAAAAATAAAATAAGTAAAATGAAAAAAAAACACGTTCTTTTTAGCATTACACATCTAAATTAATATTTTCCGCGAAATATACTATTGATTCTTTTGAAATTTTATTAAAATTAATAAGAAAACATTTATTCGTTGTAAGTTTTTAATTTTTGACTGGCTTGAAAAGAGTCTTTTTTATAATTTAAATTCAGTCACTTTACGGAAATACAATTAACATTACATATGATTATAAATTCGTACATTGCAATTTCGAAGTTCTTTGATATCAGTATTCATGTTTTGTTTAGTATTTAATTTTTAATGTATTACTTTTTTCTTGCGAAGTCTGAAAAATTCAAGTATATGTGTTATATTTTATTTATCATCCCAAGCATTCCCTTGTCATATATTCTATGTCTTTTATATCTTAAAATTTATGGAACAAAAAAAGTATCATTAGGACCATTGCAGAAATGTTGAAATTCACAATATTATTTATAACGTTTCTATAAATAAATTAAATCTCCAAAACTTTCATAACATAACTACATATATAAATATAAATAAAGATTTTCTTTAATTTTATAAAACAATTGATAATATATTTAGTTTACAGACATATTATCGTTTCAAAGTGATTTATGCTTGTTGCTGGAAATTGAAAACCCTAAAGTTCAAACTTTTTTTTCAACTATCATAATGTTTTCCTTATCTAATCTAAAATTCGAAAGTTTTAAATTTCTAAGATTGCTTTTATTTTGTGTTTACATGTTTTAGAAACATCATTAAGAACCATACCTAAGATAAATTCAGCAATTCAAAACGGAATTAAAATCTATAAGGATGAAATAATGTAATTTTTTTCATATTTTATTAAAACATGCATACCTGGTGTTTTATGTTATTTTAAAGGAGCTGAAAAGAGTATAATAATAATGCATTTTAAATGCATAATTTTGAGATTCAGAGGATGAAACTGAAATTAAAGGCTAAAAATACTAAAAAAATAAAAAATTCTTTTTTAATAATTAAGGGGAAGTATTTAACTACATGACAAGTGTTTAAAATACACTGATGGAAAATAATATCCCAACACAAGGAAGGAGCTGTGCTAGATAAACGAAATTTGGTAGGCGTGTTTATAAATCTGAAAGATGACGTCGATTCGAATTTCGAGTTACGCGCGTAAATGTGGTGCTAGTAGCGACATTATGAATATGCAAAGGAGGTTTGCTTTAAATAAGCGCTGTAAGGTTTGTGATCGTTATTTACAGTTGAGATTTGAAGTAGTGGGTTAATGTTAGTCAAGTATGCCTCTCAGAAGACGAAAAAGCCATTATCAACAACTCACTTAGTTTGAACGAGGTCGTGTTGTAGGGCTAAGAGAAGGTGGGTTTTCTTTCCTCGATATTGCTGAAAGACTTGGCAGGAATGTATCCGCTGTGCATGAGTATTGGCGGCAGTGGTCAAGGAAAGGTACTGCCTCAAGAAGACCAGGTTCCGAGTGGCCACGTATTCGGCGTATGGCTGTGGCTAATCGTACTGCGTCTACAGCTGAAATTCAAGCTGCAGTTGGCACCACAGTGACACAACGAACTGTTACAAATCGGTTACTTCAAGGACAGCTCCGAGCCAGACGCCCTGTACAGTGCATTCCACTGACTCCAAACCACTGCCGTTTACGACGTGAGTGGTGTCAAGCTAGAGCTCATTGGAGGACGAAGTGGAGATTTGTTGTGTTTTCTGATGAAAGCCGGTTCTGCCTTGGTCGCAGTGATGGCCCTTTGTTGGTTAGAAGGAGGCCAGGTGAACGCCTGCTAGTGATCTCTCTGCGGCCTAGACACACAAGGCCTACTCCTGGAGTTATGGTTTGGGAAGCAATTTCGTATGACAGAAGGAGCACTCTCGGGGTTATCCCACGCACCCTGACTGCAAATTTGTATGTCAGTCTAGTGATACAACCTGTTGTGCTGCCATTCATGAACAGCATTCAAGGTGCGGTTTTCCAACAGAATAACGCTCGCCCTCATACCGCTGTTGTAACCCAACATGCTCTACAGAGTGTCGACATGTTTTCTTGGCCTGCTTGATCACCAGATCTTTCTCCAATCGAGCGCGTATGGGACATCATTGGACGACAACTCAGCGTCATCCACAACCAGCATTAACCGTCCCTGCATTGACCGCCCAAGTGCAACAGGCATGGAACTCCATCACACAAACTGATATCCGACATCTGCACTACACAATGCAAGCACGTTTGCATGCTTGCATTCAAAATTCTGGCGGTTACACCGGTTACTAATGTACCAACATTTCATATTTGAAATGGCTCTACCTGTGATCTTGAAACTTTAATCAATTAAATATGTTACCTAGACAAATCTATTCTTTAAATTTCATTACTGTACAATAATTTTTTCTTGGTGTTGGGATTTTTTTTCCACCAGTGTATAATATCAGATAATGTAAAACTCTTGGTTTCAATCCTAGCAAATTATGTTTAATTATTTATAAAAAATGAATGCTAATCTAATTTTACTAAATCAATTTTATTCATTCGATGTGTTTGAAAATACTCTTATTTTATTTTTTTGTGTGTCATATTCACCGGAAATTTCACAATTTAAATTTTTTCTTGTAAGAAGCTAAAATATTGGATATTTTTATTCGCATATCTTTTTCATATTACTTACATTCAAAAATATCAATATTTTTTCAAACAGCATTTTTGAAAATATCTCCTAACATAAGTCATAAGAAAATTATATTAAAAATGTAGAAATGAATTTACTTGGAATTATTGTATTTATATATAACCTTCATATATAATATTCCGAAAACCTGTAATTCGTTTCAGTTGAATGTCTACTTGCCTTCTGAATACCCGAATAAAGCGGCATATCTCAGTTTTTCATTTTAAATTTAAGTAAATTAAGCTTAATCAATAGAATTTCAATGATAGCTTGCTACAATAATATGAGTTGAGTGTTCAAAACTTTTTTTTGAATTATTGTAAATTATTATTTTCAGATGAATATTTTTAATTTACTTTGAAAATGTGACAAAATAGTTTTGCGTAAATTTTTACTATTATTTATTTTTTAATGTTTGTCAAATAAGACATTTTTAAACACACTTTATATCGTTAATCATGAATCGATGCGGAACTGACAAACAAATTTTGAGAAATTTAAATTTCAGCAAATTCTTGAAATTATGACTATATCTTTTTTTTTTGGCATCCAATTCAATACAAGTCGCAACAATATATTTTGAATATAAAACATCTCATTGAAATTAACACAAAATTTCAGAATAGAACTGATATCTAAGATGAAATTAAAGCTTAGCTACTATTGGGTATTAGCTTCGAGCTTCACTGAAATTTAGGTCATTTCTATCTCAAAACTATGTTTGCCACATTTTTAGTTATATCATTAAACACATCATTTTTTAATTCAAGATGTAAATATCCTACAATACCTATTTTTATAATAAAAACAGTTATCTTCATAAATAATAAATTGATTATATGATTTTGATCTTCAGGAAATAAAATAAATAAATATTTAAAACATATTTGTTTCACTATTTATTATTTGGCTGGATTATTTCACTCAAATTTAATATATAATCTCAATATCATAAACGAATTTAATAGGGCAAAAAAAGATTTAACTTCATTTTGAAATTAGAACGCATTTTCAGATACAAATATGAAAGCAAATTATAATTTTGAATATTTTATTGGATTTTGTAATAGATTTATTAGAAAAAACAATGTATTTTAAGAGCTGAGAACGGTTAAGAAAACCACATTAAAACGATTTATTGACCTGAATGAATTTTTTTTAAATAACTCTTTTTAGATTCAATTGCCGTGTTAAGTCACCTTTTTGGAAAGGGGTTTTAAACAAACAAACTTTATTCAGAGGATGAGTAAATCATAATTTCAAGTTACTATCTATGTTCATTTCAAAACTCATCGATAGATGGCAGCGTTGGCATTGAATGAAAGGCATTATCATTCTGTGTAACTTGTTTTCATTTCATGAAAATTCTCATTATTATTAGATGAGGAAACGCCTAAAAAATATACGAAATAAAATCTAAAATAAAAAATGCATTATATTTCGAGCGTCTGTTTTATAGGAATATAGGGAAACGACAAAAAACTTTCGGAAAGAAATGGAATAATACTTCTCATGACATATAACTCGCTACAATTCTCGTAGGAGGAAAAATATTAAAAAAAGAATTTGGATCGGACTCGCAGCATCGAATTTATCATTGAAAAGAGCTTTCCGCACTGTGAGTGGGACATATGGAATTTGAAATCTGCTAAAGGAGTTTACTTATTTCTTTTCCCTCTTCTACATATTGACTTTGCAGATGGATCCAGGGAAACATTAGGAAAGAACTTAGAATGCAATCCTGAATATACGTTCGAAGATTTCCGAAGAAATGTCTTGAGTTAGAAACGCTTCATGCCCTAAACGATGGAAAAAATTATGGTCTATTGTGGCTTTCTATTTAAATTTTGTTATCTGATGGACATAATGCAGTGATTTAGAAAACAAATCTGCATAGGCGAATTGAAATTTGATATCTAATTTTGCACATTGATTTTTTCAATAAAAACATCAAAGATGATTACTTTTGCTGAATAAAATATATTCTAAGATAATATTGATTCCTCAGTTTTGAAGGCATCAAATGATTTTGTAATAAGAGATAAGATAAACAAATTAAAATAAAACAATAATTTGTGGCTTGAAAGAAGCAATTTTGAAATTATATATTAAGTTTATATATAGATAGGATTTTATTAAACATGATCTTTATAACGCATGAATGTAAGCTATAATCTTATTTATAACTATAAGAAAACTGTAAGCTATGTAGTAAGTTGTAATAAGAAGTAGATTTTATTGAAAACATACACATATAAACATTAAGAAATAAAATAATAATAAAATAATTTTCCCCTGTTGATTTTCTTAAAACCCCTTGAGTGTTTAAATTTTCAGGAAACGAATTTTGTTAATTTAAGTTTAATTTAGTTTAAGTTTTTGTTAACTTAGTTTTTACAGTGAAGTTCCCAAAACTAAAATGTTATATATATTTTAAAAGTTATCTTCTAAAAGTCTATTGGGAAGATAATACGTCAATATTGTAACAGAAGCTCAAGAAATTGCTATGCTTTAAAAAAGGGGGAAGCCGAATATGCGTCTTCCTTTTGTTACAAGTAGTAAAACTGAGATATGGAAAAATTAAGTAAAAAAAAACTGTTGATCTATAATTGACAACAATTTTGAAAGCAGTTATTTAAAAGTATGATTTACAGTGCTTTTTATTATTTTTCTACAGCTTCCTTATTTTATTATAAATTATTTTAAACGCAATTGTCAGAGTAATATTTATTTCAAAAGACAAAAAAAAAATTAATAATAATATATAGATTTTTTTATGTATTAAATTTTTAATTTTGTAAAAGAGCTAATCTCTTTATTAAAACATCAAATCTTTATTCAAAACACAATTGAACAAAGATTTACGAGACTCGTATATTCAAATATCATAACTTTATTGAAATCGCATTTGTAAAAACGAATAATTGTATTATTGGTATATTAAATTAATTTTCTATAACATGTTATATAATATTAAATTAATTTTGGTTTAAGATTTTATATGACATTCTTTTATCATTCTCAAATATTTTTCATCGAATTCAGAATATCAGTTAGTCCAGAGAATAATCTAGAACCCACGATGGCATTTCCTTTTTTTCTACATGCGTTTCAATTTTTGATTGTGTATTCACTTCTTAGAAGATGTGAACTTTTTTCAATGTGTGGGAAAATGAATGATTTTCTTCCAAACACAGCCTTCATTTAATCATTTAACTATCATTTAACTTCATTTAACTATTCACTATATATTGAATTTCATAGAATAAATGCATTGTACGCCGCATATATCAAGCATGTTATATAATACTATCATGGGCCAGAGATTTGCTTTTCTTTGACAGGTATATAATTTACGATCGTAAATGACTTTTAGTGATGTACGTTGCTAACTTCCTTGTCATAATGCAAATTGCTCATAAGAATTACATTCTTGCTCTTTTTTGGGGTGAGTTTATAATCGTTGTGTCTTCAGTAATGTAAAACAATGAGCAGTGAACTTATTTTTTGTACGTATTTTGTACGTAATGAACATATTTTGTAATACTTCAGGAAGCTCTGTTTTTTTTTAATGGTACCAAGCATAATCATTTTTTGTTTTATTATTCGTAAGATTTGAAATTTTTTCACATAGAATATTGTGTCTTTAATATCAAAAAAGTAAAAACACATCACTGGCATGTCTTGATTTTTTTCTGGTTTTGACCATTGAAAACAAAAAAAAAAATAATATTTCAATATAATATGTAACTTGAAAGAGAAATAGTGTTGACAAGTTAAAATTGCATAATTCTACTACAAATAGATTTTCAGAATGAAATCTTGCGATATTAGAAAATAGACCAAAATATACGTTAAATTATAAAAACGGCTTTGTTTTTAGCTCCCCGAAAAGACTGAAATGCAATTTACATTATAAGAATGAATGATAGTCTGATTCATATGATTTTATATAGCATTTATCATCATTTCCATCTTGATTTGTGGTAGTGGGTTTTCTGATAAAATCTGCCCACGCAAGTCCTATACTATATACAAGTCCTATTAAGAATTACTCCTCAGTCTGGAGTAATTCTTAAATATCTGACGGGTAAGAATGATTTGCAAATTTTCTGAATAATAATGGATGCAATATCTTTTTGGCATACAGCAAATGAGATATCTGAACAATGGAATGATGGTAGATCATTGCCTATGTATTTAATTATATTATTTTGTCTTCTAAGCATATTGTTCCAAAGTTTAAAGAGTACACACTGATATCATTTTTCAAAATACTTACAACTCTTAATTGATAAGTATTGAAATATTGAAATTCATAAAACGGATACTTCATTGCTAATATGCGGTATGTTTGGATGTGTACTCTTTAATCACAAGTTAATCATAAATCATTATTAATCACAGCTTATTATTAATAACAAAGCCGCTAAACCACATTGTTTAAATTAATTTTTAAGAAACCATCAACTGTTGAGCCTTTTTATAAAGATTGATTCAAGCAATTACCAAATGATTTTCAGCTACAAAATTCTGAATGCGAATTTTATGCTTTAGGTAACGTTACTTACCAAAACCATGCATCGCAATATATGAATATTTTCGAGGTCATTGCTTAATATACAAGTATTTAATATAATCAAAATAGTGAATATGATCTTCGTGTTGTTTAATGATATGAAGATTAGAAATAAACTCTTTATTATGTGAATATGATGAATCGAGACGATTTCATTCGAATACCGAACTCTTTCAGTTTAAAAAACGTTTTATTTGTTTAACATTGAGTTTCATGTTTGTATGTTTATTATGTTGATCGTGATGTAAGTGAAAATTATTCATTTGATCAAATTATCCATTGACTCTATTTAGATGATTTGCATTAGGTTTTACCATTATTTTAGAGATATTTTTTTTTCAAATGTAATAGAAAGATTTATCAACGATTCTTCTTCATTTTTGTCATAAATTTTGTGGACATACAAATGCTATACTGATATTCTGTTGAAGCATCATCACTTAAATTCCTACTAAATTTCACTTCATCAGTACATACTACAACCTATAATTTAAATCGTTTTGAGAATTTTTTACTTCATCTCAATTTATTAGATGGCGTATTAAATAAAAAGTAATTACAGGAACATTTGTAAGCTCTTGCTACATTGAAAAGAAGTATTTCCTGATTGCTGAATAACATTAAAATTTTCATGCAGAAGGATTTGCTTTTGTATTTTTCATAATCCTTTATTTATTCCCATATTTCACTTTATGCAATTTTAGTACTTCATACAGAATTTATTTCTGCATATTTTTCATTAATTAAAAAATCTCAACAATTATTCTTACAAATGAAATTCGTTCCTATTGCCCGCACGAACATTTGTAGAGAAGGTCTCAGAAATCTTGTTGAGACTTACAGAGGCCATGCTCTATCTAAAATAACTTGTAGAGATTGGTTTAGACGCTTTTAAGCTATTGATTTTGGTTGTGAAGATAAAGAACGCCCGGGCTCATCGAAGAAGTTTGAAGACGAAAAGTTAGAAGCCTTAATTCATGAAGATTCATGTAAAACATTAATCATTTGATGTTGCTCACACAACAGTTTCGAAACATTTGAAGGCATTAGGAATGATTGAAATGCAAAGTCTTTGGTTGCCGTACGAGTTGAAACTGAGAGACGTCAAATTGCATCTTTTCGAGAGTGAACAATTCCTTCAAAGACAGAAAAGGAAAAGATTTTACCTTGTATCGTAGCTGGCGATGAAACACGATGAAACACTACGATAAAATTAAGCTTAGGACCACGGGCATACATCAAAATCTTCAGCAAATCTAAATATCCATAGTTCCAAGCTTCTGCTATGCATTTGGTGAGAACAGCTGAGTATAGTTTATTTTGAGCAGCTCATGAAACCATTACGGGGATCTCTACAGATTACAATCAGAGTGATTAAGCCGATCAAAGAATGAAAAACAGCCGCTATACTAGCAGTGGCAAAATAAGGTCATTTGACAGCTTGAGAACATTCTGCCACATGTTGCAAAACCAGTAAAAGCTTAATTGGAAAGTCTTAAGCACTTTCTAACCCGCAGTATTCACCAGACGATTACCCTTCCGACTACCACTTATTCCGGTCGATGATACATGACCAGGTTGAGTAGCATTTCCGCTCTGGTGGAGATGCCAAAAACCGGGTCGATACTTGGAAAACCTAAAAAGACGTGTCGTTTTTCTGACGTAGAATTCAAATTTTACCACAAAGATGGTGGAATGTAATGGCCAGTGAAGGAAAATACTTTCAGTAACATGTTATTTGAAGATTTTTTTTAAAAATAAAGCATTAATTTTTACAATAAGTCACAGAGGTATCTTATTCAACATCCCATCACATTATTTGTTATAACGTTATAATTTTTTTTAAATATATAAAGTCACTCTAAAGCTATATTATAATTAATATTGTAATTATTTCTACAATTTACAATGTTTTTTCCCTGAAATTTTCTATTCGTTCTTATATCTGAATCGAAGAATAAAAGAAATATAATGTTATGATATTTAATGTAAGTAAGAATTAGCAAGTGCTCAAAATTATCATATATAAATGTTTTTATTTTCATAACAAAAATTTTGTTTATTACTAACAAATTACTTTACATTATTACTTACTTTGTTTATTACTTACAAATTACTTTATTACTAACATTACTTTTGTTTATTATGAGTCCTCATGAATTGATACTATTACTAAATCCGTCTAACAGGGTATAACACTAGTTTCATCTATACAAAAATGCAATGTGGGTGTGGGTGTGTGCTTGGCGTTTTATTTACTACTGAGTGAAAAAGTAATTATGTAAATAAATATTAGATATTTATATGTTCTTAAGTTATAAATTAAAACCTATTTTGGAACAAAAACTGATAATTGATATTGAAGAGAAATCATTCATCCAATATTACTTTCATTGTCCCAAATTATTTTTCAATATAATTATTGTTTATTTATTCCTATAAGTGAACAATATGTCACTTCATATATAATACATATTATTAATATTATTCCAATAAATGACCCTAAGGTCAATCTGTATGTAAGATGTATTATTTATATTATACCGATATATGAACACGATGATAATTTATAAATAAGAAATGGTTTTGAATTTTATTTTAAAATATTTTGCAAAATATTTTTGAACATTAATAATTTTCAGAAACTCTATTTATAACGGGGTTATGATAATAATAATTATTATTAATGATAATTATTAATAAATATTTACGTCATATATAAAATATGTCTCGCGTTTTTATTTATAGATTTAAGTTTCAAAGGTATCACAATTATTTCTAGTCAAATAATAATCCTTTTCCTAAACACATTTGAAATGCTGTCGAAAATGGAACATGCTTGAATCTTGTTTTCAGATATTTACATGATTTTAATACTTTCTTGCTACATTTTGAAGCTGCAAACGAACATCCTATTTGGGCATTTAATTTATTTACGAAATTGAAGGATTGTTAAATGAGTGCGCATATGAGGAAAACAGGTTAATAAATACATTTGGTAATAAGCTTAACGTCAAGATTGAAGATTAGCATAACGTATTCTGAAACCATTTTGAAATAAATAAATTGCCAGTCGAAAGACTCGTCTGGAATTTGTATATTGTTATAAAATACTAAAAAATGCTAAAGTGATCAAGTGTAACGTGTATAAAACATAAATTATTAATGATTCCAATATTAAAAGATAACAAATGTATTCTTCTGTTTATTTTGTTTGAGGATTAGCAACAGCTCTTTTAAATTAGAATAATATTTACTAATGGTACGGTAAAGAAAGCTCAGACTTTCTGAAAACTTTTTTCAAAAGCCAATAAGGATTAGATCTTCTAGTCTGATTCCATGTAACAAGGTCATATATGTTAAGAAGGAAAAATGATTCCAATTATTTGCAGAAATTATGAAAAAACCATTACTTGTTTAAATTCCAGAGAGGATCTAGTCAGGGACAAATGGATTCAAATATTTCTCCTTTAATTATCTTTTTTAGAAATAGACACTATTTTCTTCAAAAATTAGATGTTCTCTTATACTTGCCTAAATATTATCTTATTTTTGTCAATTTAAAATGATACAAAAATGCCAATGAATTTTAGACTGCAATAAAAAAGTTATATATACATAGTTTTTAAAAGCAATATATAGAATTTTATAAGCCAATCTTTAACTCAGAAGACTGAATATTTAAGAAACGCATAGCACAATAAGCAAAATGTTACAAGGTTTCCAAAAAGATGTGAGTAACATGTCTATCAAAATGGTAAAAAATAGTTTACTAAGGTATAAATTAAATCCAAGTTATAAATAAAACATTTAAAAATTCTAATTGCTTATAATGGCTGCAATTGAATTTTAAGGTCTACAAAATTTTTTATTCTTGTTATTTTTTAAATTTTTAAGTTCCATTTTCGAAGTGTTTTTATTAAAGTAATTGAAATCTTTGTTGAATAAAAAAATATAAATAAAAGCAGTTTTACGTATTAACTTTTGGTTTTACATTGTTATTAACAGTGAATCTGTGAAAATGTTTTTCAATATATTTCACCATTAAAAAATTAATTACAAAAATTTTTAAATGATGAAAATCTCTCCCAGCATGAGTAATTTCAATAATTTCAAGACGTATGTGATCTGAATTAAAATATGTATTTGATTAAAATAATTTGCAAGTACTGAGTGATAATCTAGTATAGTGTTGTATATCATGGTTTTTATAAGCCTGTATATTGATAATATAAAAGAGGGAATATAATTAAATGCAATATTGTTTTAGCTATTTCATTAAAGGCACCAAGAAGTCTATTGAACTTTGAATATAAAAAATTGGTGCTTCCCAAACACAATTATTTTTATACCTTATTGCATTTATTTTTATAAAATTTTGTTTCTTATCTATTGCAATTTGTCTTTATTCCTTTTATATTTTCAAAATATCAGGTATTCCTCTCATGCTTTCAAAATATCAGATATGTTCCCATTGAAAAAATACAATTATTTCGCTTATAGAGGGAAATATACAAAAGAATATATTTATGATTTAGATGAATTGACAAGTCTGTAACGATAAATCGGGGTTTACTAAAATCTATCATTACATTACATTTAAGTTTTTCTTTAAATCAGTAACTCTGAAAAGAATAATGTATGTGTAATCTTGAGAAAGCGAAGGCTAGCTTAACACAGAGTTCCCATACTTAGTCATACTTCTTTTTATCGAACAACCCGCTACATATTCTGTTTCTACAAAAAGTAAGTACATACTTACCCAAACAAGAAAATCCTTTTATGTATTTTTATTCTCTTCCACTCACTCCCTAAGCTTATCATCTTGTTCCTGAGCTCTGTAAGACTGCATAAATCATTTCGGCAAACACCCACTCTTTCAACAAATTATTTGCTCGGGGTTGTTCGACATCGGTTCATAAACATAATTCGAACAGATGATAATTCTTCTGTCTTATGAAAAATGTATATTTTTAAATGCGGTGTTATGAATGAATTATACAATTTAATTAAGTAGGTAAGACGTGGGGTTGTTGCAAAGCTGTTTTAGAAAATACTTATGTTTTTAAATGCATTTGGGATATTTTAGTTATAATTATTTTTTTTAAAGCTAAGTTACTCATTTATAATATGCATAAAACTATTCAATATTTTATTTATATCATGATAATAAATATTTTTGCAGATGTGCAGACTGTTACAAATAATCCAGCATATAGAAAAAAAAATCGTAAGAAATAATATTAATAATAATATTTAAACAATTTCTCTTTATCGCTATTTAATTAATGAAATGCACAAGATATTTGGTATTTATAAGTATTGTTCATAGTGATAATATATTTTATCAAGTAATTTACAGTAAAATAAAATTATTTAATTGTATTATTTATTTTTGTTCATTTTATTGACAGAAAATTCAATATATATCAGAAATATAGGTAACATAAGTAAATAGTAAATTATCTTGTCAACTCGTCTCTATGATTCCTTTTAAAACTGTTAAAAATTAATAGATTTGCTGTCAGACAATCCTATTTTTTTAAAACGGTATATGAATGTACTATAATAAACACACTGAGGTATTGTGAGATACTTACTAATAACGAGTCAGTTTTCCTTTTTCCGAAAGAAACAACTCAACATGACATGAACTCAATAAATTATTGGAAGTTCTTTGCAGAATTATTATAATCATGCAATTTTAGACGTCCATATGGACTTCTAGGAAAAAAAGGTTACCGATGTAAATTCTGTGAATGAATTGACCTCAAGATTTTGCCTCATAAATGTTCGTCAGATTTGTGTCAGACAGTATAGATGGTCAAATTATACTCTGAAATGTTTTGGAATATTCCAAACGAATACCATACAAAAATACCATCATTGCTTGGTTGCAGGAAGTCCATGAATGTCTGAAAGTGATCTTCAAATAGCTGTGTATAAACCATTCTCAGTCAATGATCGTTTTAATAAGGCTAGTGAACTCAGTGAATCAAATGTAAAAACAGCCACACGTTTTAGAATGTTTTCACAGTGACTTATTGAAATCTTGAGTTCACGGCTTTGTAGGATTGTGTCACACTCTAACCCTATTTTCAGCTCTGGCAGAAATAGTGATTAATTTTTATAAAACCTTGTTTTTCAATCGTCTGTGGTCCAATCAATTTGGTTTTGATCCCCAAAAGTGTCCAAAAGATGATGTCACTCGTTCTGATAGTGAAAGAATTTAAGTCTGTCTTTTGCTGCCAAAGCTGATTAAAACCTAATATCTCCGGATTATCTTACCGAACAAGTTCGTCGTACTATCCACATTGATTATTGCAATGTCGCTTTTCTGCTAATACTGACGAGTAAAATTCACGATTCACTAAGTCTTTTAAAACTTTAAAAATAAAAAGGTTTCAATTTTTATATCAGTTTTCAATTTAAGTTTGTAAGAAAAAGAAATAATCAGCTTCAGGAATGGCTTTTTAAAAAGTAATTATAATTTTTTATGAAATATTCAGGATTGCAAATTTTTCTCATATATTCATTACACGCGCATACTATTTTATTTCAATAATTTTTGAATTCCTTAAAAAAATCTAAAATAAGTTCATTAACAGTTGTAAAATTTACAAGCAATTTTTATGCATCTTATATGATGTGTCCTTGCTTTCATAATATTTTTCTAAAAATTAAGTTGATTTTTTAAGTTGAAGTACAGGAGTGAAATTTTTTGTGATTGTTCTAAAATAATACTTTAGGAAGCTAGAGCTAGTTATAAGGCATATAATAATTTTTAAAATGACAAAGTCAATATAATAATTAGAATAAAGTTGAAATTGATACATTTTGAAGAATTTTAGTTTAATTCGCAATAAAAAATTAGAATATGTTAAATATCAATAGCAGAAGAAAACCCATATTTTGAAAACTTTTATGTAGTACATTAGTATTAGCTGAAAATAAAAAATATCTTTAATAAAAGTTTTGTGAATGAAAGAAACACAGTTCAAACATGTTTTAAAAATTGAAATTTATATAAAAAAAGCTTTAGAAATAATTATTGAACGATTTTTGTAGATCAGTTATAGAGTTATTAATCTTCAAAATTATAGATCAGTTATAGATCTAAATAGATGCAATTAAACTATAATTCCCAGCCTTATAATCCTAAAACAAACTGTCTAAATGATACAGCATTCACTTATATCGGTACTTTTTATTATATAGACATATAGATTTTTTAAGAAGTAAATTTCTATGTCATATGTGGGATTCTTACTGTCTAATTAAATGACCCTCTCATCGCTTTTGTGAATACATAGATTATGTCTAATATGTGATTATGTCTAATATGATTAAAATATTCGGATAGTGGTTGGTATCATGGTAGATAAATTGATAAAAATATTCCAATCAGTAGTTTTTACTATTTAGAATATTTGCAATTTGATCATTTAATTTTAACATTTCATCATGTGGTCGATAACAGTGTTTTTAACATAGTCAGATTCCTCAAAATTTTTGAATTCAAGTACTCCCAACATAAATTAAAAAAGTATTGTATTTGGAAATAAGGTATAATCATTCGTATAACTCCAAGAAGTAGAAAGGGGGTAGTTTAAAACAAAAATGTTTAAAAGCATGTATTTTTTCTTAAATATTAGACAAAGAAATAATATGAGTGATGTAGCTGAAAAAAAAAAAATTCGGCAGTTTCAGACATAATCAGTTTTTCAACTATTAATTACATTAATATGAACAAATATTTTAGGCATAATAAAAATATATTATTTAAGAAATTTAAATGAAAACATTAAAAATAATTCTGAGAAAATTCTAGTGTCCATTTTTGAGGTCGTTTTCCATCAAATTTCCTTCAAATCTAATGATGGGAAAACATTCCGAGATCCACAGTATCAAGAGTGTGCCGAGAGTATGAAATTTCAGGCATCACATCCCATCATGAACAACGCAGTGGGCAACCACCTGCACTTAACGACCGAGACCGCCCACGTCTGTGTAGAATGGTCAATGTTAATAGACAAGCAATACTTCTTCAAATAACTGCAGGAATCAATGTGGGACGTACGAGGGACGTGTCCGATAGGACTGTGCGGAGAAATTTGTATTCCTTGGGCTATAACAGCAGAAGGCCGACTCGAGTGCCTTTACTGACAGCACGACATCGCCTGCAGCGACTCTCCTGGGCTCGTGAGCATATCGACTGGTCCCTAGACCAGTGGAAAACCGTGGCGTGGTCAGATGAGTCACGATTTCAGTTGTTACGAGCTGATGGTAGAGTTCGAGTGTGGCGCAGACCCCACGAAGCCATGGACCCAAACTATCAGCAAGGCACTGTTCAAGCTGGTGGTGGCTGCATAATGGTGTGGGCTGTTTTTACATGGCATGGACTCGGTCCTCTGGTGCAACTGAACCGATCATTGACTGGAAATGGTTATGTTCAGCTGCTTGAAGATCACTTGCAGCCCTTCAAGTACCCACACAACGATGGGATTTTTATGGATGACAATGCGCCATGTCACCGGGCCAGAAGTGTTCGCGATTGGTTTGAAGAACATTCCGGACAATTCCAGCGTATGATCTGGCCACCTAGATCGCCCGATATGAATCCCATCGAGCATTTACGGGACATCATCGAAAGGTCCGTTCGTGAACAAACTCCTGCATCATCCACACTTTCACAATTATGGACGTCTATACGGACAGCATGGCTCAATATTCCTGCAGAGGACTTCCAACGACTTGAGGACTCCATGACACG